>JAJONR010002878.1:0-68891 GCA_029582245.1 Solanum etuberosum
TGCATTTGCTAAGTGTGGTAGGACCCACTCAGAAGTGTGTCGTAATGGCTCCACTGGTTGTTTCAAGTGTGGTCAGAATGGTCACTTTATGAGAGAGTTCCCAAAGAACAGTCAAGGTAATGGAAATGGGGGCAATAGAGCCCAATCTTCTTCAGTTGCTCCGCCAGACAGAGTTGCACCTAGAGGGGCTACTTCAGGAACACGCGGAGGAGCAAACCATCCTGCATTTGCTAAGTGTGGTAGGACCCACTCAGAAGTGTGTCGTAATGGCTCCACTGGTTGTTTCAAGTGTGGTCAGAATGGTCACTTTATGAGAGAGTTCCCAAAGAACAGTCAAGGTAATGGAAATGGGGGCAATAGAGCCCAATCTTCTTCAGTTGCTCCGCCAGACAGAGTTGCACCTAGAGGGGCTACTTCAGGAACACGCGGAGGAGCAAACCATCCTGCATTTGCTAAGTGTGGTAGGACCCACTCAGAAGTGTGTCGTAATGGCTCCACTGGTTGTTTCAAGTGTGGTCAGAATGGTCACTTTATGAGAGAGTTCCCAAAGAACAGTCAAGGTAATGGAAATGGGGGCAATAGAGCCCAATCTTCTTCAGTTGCTCCGCCAGACAGAGTTGCACCTAGAGGGGCTACTTCAGGAACACGCGGAGGAGCAAACCATCCTGCATTTGCTAAGTGTGGTAGGACCCACTCAGAAGTGTGTCGTAATGGCTCCACTGGTTGTTTCAAGTGTGGTCAGAATGGTCACTTTATGAGAGAGTGCCCAAAGAACAGTCAAGTTAATGGAAATGGGGGCAATAGAGCCCAATCTTCTTCAGTTGCTCCGTCAGACAGAGTTGCACCTAGAGGGGCTACTTCAGGAACACGCGGAGGAGCAAACCATCTATATGCTATCACTAGTCGCCAAAAGCAAGAGAATTTGCTACATGTTGTCACTGGTATGATCAAAGTCTTTAATTTTGATGTTTATGCTTTGCTAGATCTAGGAGAGAGTCTATCTTTTGTGACTCCTTATATTGCCATGAATTTTGATATCCTTCCTGAGTAACTTCTTGAGCCCTTCAGTGTTTCTACACCTGTTGGTGAGTTTATTCTAGCTGAGAGAGTTTATCGTGATTGTACCATTTTCATCAATCACAAGGACATCATGGCTGACTTAGTCGAGTTAGATATGGTAGATTTTGATGTTATTCTAGGTATCGGTTGGCTTCATGCCTGTTATGCCTTTGTAAATTGTAGAACTCGAGTTGTTAAGTTCCAGTTTCCTAATGAGCCAGTTATAAAGTGGAAGAGTAGTTTAGCGGTTTCTATGGGTCGTTTTATTTCGTACCTTAAGGCCAGAAAGTTAGTTTCCAAGGGGTGCATCTATCACTTAGTCTGAGTTAATGACTCTAGTGTTGAGACACCACCTATTCAGTCAGTTCCAGTAGTGAGTGAGTTTTCAGAGGTTTTTCCAGATGACCTTCCCATGGTCCCTCTTGAGAGAGAAATAGACTTCGGTATAGATATTCTTCCTGATACTCGTTATATCTCTATTACGCTATACAAAATGGCTCCAGTTGAGTTAAAAGAGCAGTTGAAAGATCTTCTTAAGAAAGGCTTCATTCGACCAAGTGTCTCACCTTGGGGAGCTCCGATCTTTTTTGTGAGGAAGAAAGATGGTTCTCTTAAAATGTGTATTGATTACCGTCAGTTGAACAAGGTTACTATCAAGAATAAGTATCCTCTTCCAAGAATTGATGATCTCTTTGATCAACATCAGGGTGCCACTTTTTTTTCTAAGATAGACCTCAGATCAAGCTATCATCAGTTGAGAGTAAGAGAAAGTGACATTCCTAAGATAACTTTCAGGACCCGCTATGGTCATTATGAGTTTCTGGTTGTCTTTTGGCCTAACTAATGCTCCTGCAGTGTTCATGGATATTATGACCAGAGTATACAAGCCTTATCTAGATATGTTTGTTATTGTATTCATTGATGACATTCTAATCTATTCGAGGAATGAGGAAGATCATGCTAGTCATCTCAGAGTAGTTCTTCAAAAACTCAAGGATAGCGAGTTGTATGCTAAATTTTCCAAGTGTGCATTTTGGCTTTATTCTTTGGCATTCTTAAGCCACATTGTTTCTGGTGATGGGATTCGAGTTGACACTCACAAGATTGAGGTAGTGCAGAACTGGCCTAGACCCAGGTCTCCAACTGATATTAGGAGTTTTGTTGGGATTGGCTGGTTATTATAGAAGGTTCGTCGAGGGGTTCTCATCTATTTCATCCCCGTTGACTAAGTTGACTCAGAAAATAGTTAAGTTTCAATGGTTTGAAGCTTGTGAGAAAAGCTTTCAGGAATTGAAAACTAGGTTGACTACTGCCCTACTGTTGACCTTACCAGAAGGTACACAAGGTTTTGTGGTGTATTGTGATGCATCCAGAGTTGGACTGGGTTATTATTCCAGAATGGCAAGGTTATAGCTTATTCCTCTAGACAGCTTAAGGTTCACGGGAGGAATTACCCAACCCATGATCTAGAGTTGGTTTCTTTAGTATTCGCTTCGAAAATATGGCCTCATTATCTTTATTGTGTTCAGGTAGATGTGTTCACCGATTACAAGAGTCTTCAATATGTGTTCAGTCAGAAAGAGCTTAATCTCAGACAGAGGAGCTGGTTGGAATTACTCAAGGATTATGACATGAGTATTCTCTATCACCCAGGTAAGGATAATGTTGTTGCTGATGCCTTAAGTAGGTTATCTATGGGTAGTACTTCCTATGTTGAGGAGGACAAGAAAGAGTTCGCAAAAGATATTCATAGACTTGCTCGATTAGGAGTCCGATTAATGGATTCCAACGAAGGAGGAGTAGTGGTGATGAATGGGGATGAATCGTCACTAGTGTCTGAAGTAAAAGAGAAACAAGACCAAGATCCTACTTTGCTTGAATTAAAGGCAAATGTTAATAAGCAAAAAGTGATGGCTTCTGAACAAGGGGGAGGTAGTGTATTGAGGTATCAAGGTAGATTATGTGTACCAAGGGTGGATGAACTTCAACAGAGGATCATGGATGAAGCTCATAGCTTTAGATATTCTATCCATCCGGGTTCTACAAAGATGTATCGTGAATTGAGAGAAGTCTATTGGTGGAATAGTATGAAGAAGGGTATTGCAGAGGTCGTTAATAAGTGCCCGAATTACCAACAAGTCAAGGTAGAGCACGAGAAGCCCGGTGGTATGGCTCAGAATATAGACTACCTTTTCAGCGGAGGACTATGGTAAGTTATATATTCAAGAGTTAGTCAGACTTCATGGAGTTCCGGTGTCCAGTATTTCAGATAGAGGTGCGCAATTCACCACACAATTTTAGAAGTCTTTCCAGAAAGGTTTGGGTTCCAAGGTGAACCTTAGAACTACTTTTCATCCTCAGACAGATGGTCAAGCAGAGCGTATGATTCATAATTTAGAGGATATATTGAGGGCGTGTGTGATCGACTTCAAGGGTAATTGGGACGATCACTTACTTCTCATAGAGTTTGCTTACAATAATAGTTATCATTCTAGCATCTTGATGGCTCCTTATGAGGCTCTTTATGGAAGAAGATGTAGATCTCCTATTGGATGGTTTGAAGTTGGTGAAGCTGGGTTGATAGGACCAGATTTAGTTCATCAAGCTATGGAATAGGTAAAGACTATTGAAGAGAGGTTGAAAACAATACAAAGTCGTCAGAAATCCTATACTGATATTAGGAGAAGAGACTTAGAGTTTGAGGTAGATGATTGGGTTTACTTGAAGTTTTCACCCATGAAGGGTGTTATGAGGTTTGGTAATAAGGGGAAGCTTAGACCCCGCTATACTGGTCCTTACAGGATATCCAAAAGGATTGGCAATGTAGCTTATGAGTGGGAGCTATTGTCAGAGTTAGCAGCAGTCCATCCGGTGTTTCACATTTCAAAGTTGAAGAAGTGTACAAGCGATCCTTCACTTATCATACCAATTTAAAATATTAGTATTAAGGACATCCTATCTTATGAGGAGATTCCCGTTCACATTATGGATCGTCAGGTTCGCAAGTTGAGAACCAAGGAAGTAGCATCAGTCCAGGTCTTATGGAGGAATCAGTTTGTTGAGGAAGCTACTTGGGAGGCTGAGTAGGATATGAAGAAGATATACCCACCTCTCTTTGAGCCCAGAGAAATTGATAATGAAGGTACTAATTCTTTTCTTAGTACTTTTTAAGTTGAAATGTTGTGTTAATTTGCGTGTGGAGTATTTTGAGTTGGGTGTTAAATGCTTCCACCCTTAGTTTTACTTTCATTCGAGGAAGAATGTACCCAAGGGGGAGATATTGTAACATCCCGCCTTAGAAAGAGCTAAATTTAGAAAGAATTAATTTGGAAAGAGCCAAAACTGGAATTTTACAAGTTATGCTTATTGTGAATTTTGGGTCAACTTCAAATGACTATAACTTTCAGTACATGATGAGTTAGGTGGCCCATAAGATATCGAATGAAAGGTCTTGGAATCCTCTTTCCAATACTACCAAGTTTGCTAATTTTCAAGCTGGTATGAGGGAGATATGCCTGTTTGAAGTTAGCCTGTCCAGTTAAGGAAAGTTAGCCGAAAATGTGAGGGGTATTTTAGTCTTTTCGTTACCCAATCAGATTAAAATGTTTTTAGTAAATATTTTGGGGTCAAATCTGTTTTGGGTAAGATTTACAATCCTAAGCTACACTTAGGATTTTAGAGGAGAATTCAAGAAGAAGAAAAGAGGAGAAAAGGAAGAATGAGCAAGGTTTTCGCGAATCGAGGATTTGTTTCACCAAATTGAGGTATGTGAGTTATCATAGTGTTGGGTTCATTCACCCACACGCCAATCATGTTTTACATTATCGAATTCATCCCTTGAGATTGAGAAATTAAGTTCTTGATGAGTTTCTTGAAGAGTTGTTATTCGTTCTTGAATCTTGATGTTTGGTTAAGTTCTTGAGGCGAAGATTTTGTTAAGGGGTTGAGTAAATTGATAGTTCTTGAGTGGGTTTCGCTGGAATTGTCCGGAGTTATAAAATTTGAGTGTTTTTACCTTAGAATTTCAGTGGGTATGAGTTTAATCGAGTTTGGGAAAGGAAGAAAAGATCGGGAAAAATTAGAGTCCCAGGTCCGCATTGCGGACTTTCTCCCTTAGATAGAATTTCCATCTCCGCATCGCGGAGAGAACGCGGACTCCACTGTTTCAAAAATCATTTCGCGACCAAATATTATAATTCATCTTTATCGCGGACTTGCTCCCCAGGCAATGTTTTTCGACCGTTTATCATGATTAACTATCTAAAACTCATTTAATCATCATGATATCCTTCATATCATAAATCATAACCTTGAATTCATAATTCAAATTCAAGGTAGAGTTAAGAGTCAAGTCTTGAGTGTTCTTCGAATCATTTTAAGAAAGTCTTTTACAAATATTTTTTACTTGTTTAAGTCTTGAGCATTTAAGTTTGAGGAATAGCAAAGTTGATTTCATTTTCTTTAAAATGATATATGAGAACTAAGTTTTCCCAGAGAAATGTTTTACATTTAAGAAAAAGAGGAAACAACGATTTCCAAAAGAGTTCATGAGTACTATCTCTTTTAAGAGAAAATTTGTTGAGTAATAATCTTAAACTTGAGGAAGAGGAAATGTTTTCTTTAAAACATAATGAACTAAGTTATATTTTGGGAGTAACATTGAGCACCGATATGGGGGAGAGTTCTAACAACTCACAGCCCCCATAAACCATGTAGCCAATGTCGGTAGAAAAGGGTCATAATTTTTTATGATTTCTTTATTTATTTTTAGCACAGACTAGTGGATCCACTTAGTTAAGGAGTTCTATATCCCGGAAAAGTATAGGACAGTTCTGGCAGCGTGGGCTAGACGTTGTACCATCACATAGCTCATAGTGATGGTTGTCGGTTAGAGAATCTCCCAACAATTTCTATTTTGTATTTTTGCATACAAATAGAGTTTTATATTGTATTTTCTAAATAAACTAAGTTGTTATCTACTGTTTAAAAACTTTTCTTTATACTGCATTATTTCTATTGCTTTATAATGAAATGAGGTTGAGTTGAGTTGAGAAGAGGTAAGTGTTTCTTCAGTTCTAGTTCAAGCTTATGTCCTGTTTAGATTTCCCCTCACATGCTCGTACATTCTATGTACTGACGCTATTTGGCCGGCATCTTTTATGATGCAGATACACGTAACCAAGATCAGCATCCAGCGCTTCGTTGATCCAGTTAAGCTTCAGAGTTGTTGGTGAGCCTCCTTGCTTCCGGAGGATCCCTTGTTTACTTTCAGTCATTTCATTTTATTAGTAGGATGTCATGGGTCGTGTCCCGACCTTCATCTCAGTTAGTAGAGGCTTCATAGATAGATAGACATAGTTCATGAGTCTTTTCATTTTCAGTTATTTATGTTGAGACTTGAGTTGCCAGTTTGGCTAGTTGAATGTTTATTTCTAAAACATTCTAAGTTTACTTTTGAGATAATTTGAGTAAAGTTTACATTTTATTTCATTTATTGATGATTAAGTCCTCCGCTGAGAGTTTAGCCAGGCCAAGGGTTCGCTTAGGGTCAGCAATGGTTCTCGAGTGCCGGCCACGTCTAGTGTCTAGGCTCGGGGCGTGACAGGCCCGTTAGGCTTAGTTAGCTTTACTTTTTTTGTTCTTAGTACACTCATGTGCACCTCATTAAAATTTTGTTCTTTTGACCTTTGTTTGTGTTTTATTCTAGCATTTCATATTGATTTTACTTCTCTTGCTCAATCAACCTTTGATGCCTATTGAGTACCTATTGTTGTGGTACTGATGCTACACTCTGCATCTCTTTCATGATACAGGTCCGAGCACCAGCTACTAGTGTTGATATTCAAGTCTGTTGCAACTTCAGTTCAGAGGAGAGGGTGAGAACATGGTGTCTTAGAATTACATATCTCTATCTATATTTTGTTGGCTCATCTTTTGTATTTTGAGACAAGCATTTTATTTTTGGTCCACTTTTGGGACTTGTACTCTTTTATTTTAGTAGCTCTGTACTTGTGACTTTCTGGTTCAGGGAGGGATTTTTTATTTTATATATATTTTGGTTTGCTTCCGTCTGTTCATTTATATCTGTTGTTAAATTATCGGGTCTTGACAGCATCCATGAAGCAATCAAGTACACTATATTTAAAGCACACAACCAAGTTTATAGTTACCGTCTTGCCCACGTCTGGAAGCTAGCATGTCGTCCATGACCTACTTCCTATCCCCTTATTACTAGTAGAAAAAATAAAGTATTCCTTGAAGTAAAACAGAGTTTATGAGGAATACTCATTATAACTTGGCCCTTTTTTTTGGTCCACACAGTTACAGGTACTAGTGTCAAATGTGGCCTGAAAATTGGTGGTCACCCAATTCGCCCAAAATCTTGGACGCAAGATAATTTCATAGTGGGTTGACCCTCTTAATGTAACCAAACATTACTCATTTTTAAAGTGATCTCTAAATTTTGTCAAACTATAGCACATTTTAAAGATTTACTTTAATTTGGGTTTACAGCTAAAATTTCACTTTGATTTTTAATATGGGTTGGGGTCGAGTCTCGAGGTTTTGGTCTTGATTGAATGTATGTCTCAGGTTTTGAATCTCGAGGATTGGGTCTCGGGTAAAGGTCAAAGTTAAATCTTGAATCATTCTTGGGGGTAAGTGATTGAGTTCCTAGTTGAATCTCGAGTTAGTGTCAAAGGGTCTCGAGGATAGGGTCTCGTGTTCTAGGTCCTAGGTCGAGGTCGAGGGGTGGGTCTTAGATCCTAGGTCTTAAGGCTCGAATCTTGAGTTAGGGTTAGATTTTGAGTCAGATTAAGAGTCTTGGTTCAGTGTTGGGACTCGAGTTGGAGTCCTTAGTTAGGGTTTGGTCAAATTAGATGGTTTCCTCCTAATGAGAATATCCTTAAGTGAAACATTGATGCTTCTTTTGACCTTACTTTGGGAGGAGCACAGTATGACATGCTAATCCATAAATCTCATGGAAACTTCATGAGAGGTCACTCTAGTTGATCAGATACGCCTCATGACTTCCTTATGGTTGAGGCTTTGGGTGTTTAAGAAGCACTAAGCTCACTAAAGGAGCACTTTTCATCAGTAACAATTAGTGTGGAGATTTAAAGTCTTTTCGTTAAACAAGCATCAAAAAAATCTTACAACAACTCTTAGTTTTTTTTATATTATTATTCGAGATTGTATAGCACTCATGTGTTGCTTTACTTCTATTTCCCCGTCTTTTGTTAAAAGACCAGCGAACCAATGTGCCCATTAGCTAGCTTGGGCTTCAGGTTCATTGTCTAATGCTATGGAGTGGAAACTAGATCCCCATCTTTAATTCGTGATCTACTAAACATTCCTTTGATTAATAATTGATTAGAATGCCTTTTTCGGAAGAAAAAAAATGTAATGTATCTCATACATCAAAAACCTAATGCATATTCGAGACAAATGAATCCATACACCAGCATATCAATAGTAAAACAATTGAATTTATGCCATAGTAAACAATGATAATGGTTGTTAAGAAATTTGCTGATTGCTTTTCCTTGTGGATAGAACTCCATTCTAACATATAGACATACCTTAAAGAGATTCTTCCATTTCTTCACGCGGCTCCACTAGATGTCAGGTTCTCCATGTTGATAGATCAGCTTGTCCATGTCCCAGCTAGCTCAACCTTTCTAACATGCGTGAATAACTTTGCATGTTTCACCTCATATAAGGATCATCGCCATTCAAAAAAGGAGAAGACTTTAAAATGATTGACAACAAGACATGATCATCTTGAGATCGAAGACCAGCTGCTTTCTATAATTTAGAGTGCTGGATGATCTCAGATGAAATACATTAACAATCCAGTACGGCATATTGTTCATGAACTAATAGGAAGCTCAAAACTTGTTTAAATGCAAGTGAACTAATACATAGCAAAGAGTTCAAAGCAAAGGACATGTTCACTGCTTTCTTCTCCTTCATTTCAGAAATTACGGTTAAACTACCAGATAAATGAAGATACCACTTGGTTTAATTTAAATTTCAAGAGTTCAAAGCAAAGGACATAAGTCTTGACATTCATAAAAGCTTTTGAATTTGTTTCCCCATGTAGTACATGGGAATACCTCATAGTTTTTAACAAATGTTTTAGGCCATGCGGAGGTGCCACTTTAAGGGCACCCCCAACTTATGAATAGAATTCCAACCTTAACAGTTTAACAGAGTTGTGGCTTTGATAGAGCACAACTTTTCCTCTTCCAGAAGTGTACCAATTTGTGGAGTTCCTCTCAAATGTCATATCCCATGAGCTACAAATCAAAATTACCGCACAATGTAATCTTCATTTTTCAAGTTATTTCAAATTATTCAAGAATGTTAGGAACTTTAGTGCGACCCTCTTCCAATGGTCAAAGCAACAACTCCCCTAAACTAGTACCTCAGCCTGGTGGCATTACCATAAAATAAGAAATTCCTTTTCCTCCACCATTGATAGTGTTCACACGTCTTTGGAATGTTACAGTGCCTTCATTCCTGTGATCTGAATTTCCTCTTCTATTGGTATAAACAGAAGCATTACTGCCAGATCCTTCAACTGCTTCCTTTGGAAGAACTACGAAGGGAATGCACCCAACTGCTGCCAGCATATTTCTTTATCCCTTTTGCTTTCATTGTTGATCTTTTCGCATCGCTGCAATAACCAAAAACATAAGACAGACTAGATGCAAGTAGATAGTTTGATCCGATATCAGGCTCTCTTTAGAGGAGAATCTCCCAAATATTTTCTTCTGCGCAACGAATATGATCATGATTATTACAAGCACTAATGGAACTCCTCAATATCACATGCTCTATAAACAGGCTCTTTATAACATCATAAGCTTCTTCTAATTCTCCAGTACGTCCACCATGCATCCATAATGTTCCATAGTTGGCCAAATGCAATAAATACTTACTTTTTTTTCAAAATATTCACGGCACACATCAACAAGGCCAATATTACTACAAGCATATAAGATTGCAAAAAATGATAAGTTGTCCAGCCTAAAGCCAGATTCTTCCATTCTAGCAAACAAGGACACAACTTCTTTTCCATGTCCATTATCAGCAAGACCAGAAATCATGATGGTCCAGGACTGCATATTTTTATCACCCATTGAATTGACGATGCAGAAAGCCAGATGTATATGAAAACATTTTGCATACATGCCCAGGAGGTTTTTTTCAGTTCAACATGTAGTTCAATACCACTGGTAACAATGTGTGAGTAAACATATTTACCTAATTTGATATTCAGGATATGAGTACATGCCCCCAGCAAGCTAACAAAGTGACAGAATTTGTCTTTTCATTTGCTAGCTTCATGAATTGGAAAAGCAGCAGAGCATCTGAAGGAAACTATTATGACTTTGAAAAGACAGACAGAAAGCAAACACCTAAAAGTAAAAGTTAAACAGGAAAAGAAAGAAGGAAAGATGATCAAGGTCGTAAATATTCATTTGCCTGCCAAAAAGGGATGAAAGAGTAATATAGAAGCCCATTAAACTAGTCTCACTCTATGATCAGGTACAAACTATTCAAGTTCTTCTACGTCTAGGACTGATTCACTATATGAAAAAATGAGCATATCACATGTAGCGGGACTTGGCTTAAGGAATTTATAGATTTACTTAGGTGACATCCTGAATCACACTTTTATGATATCAAATGAAATTGAATAAGACCGAAAAGTATTGATAAAATGGTTGGAGACACATGCAGGGAGAACAAGTAAAATCGTTGTCATTACTTCAACTCTGAGGAGCAATAGTCAAATATATGGAGACTTCATCAAGTGAAAGTCAAGGTTGATTATATTTTCTCTATTGTCTCCCTATTCCCTATTTATAAATGTGAAACCCCTTATACTCTTCCATGGAAAAGATAAACGGACCATAGTATCATTATTTTTTTATGACAAGGAAAACTCGCAGAGGCTACCCTTTGGGTGTGCACATGATAAAACCCCCGCTTCAATACAATGGCTCACAAACCACATAGGAGAGGTAACCCGCACAAGGCAGGCCCGGTGTGACGAGCTCGACCCAGAAGGCAACCCTTTTGCTTTCACTGGCAAGGGGTTTCAAATTTGAGACCTCCAACATGGAAGTCTCAAGCCCAAACCACTGGGCTATCCGAAAGGGTGACCATAGTATAATTATAAAGTTGTTGTCCTTTCAACGTTTAATTCAAAGTTTATCTCAAAAGAAACTTAATTTTTGGATTTATTTGTATTTTTCAAATCTAAATTACAGATAGAATTTGACATAGAAATCCATCCATATGCAATTCGGACAACTAAAACAGTAGGAGTCCGACTATTAAACCAAGCTATGGTCCATAATCCACGTTAGCTTGTTATTTTGACAATACCCACGACCATTGGATCCACAAATCAACTTCCTCGCTGTTAATTCCTAATCTTCTAGGAGTGTATGCACCCTTCGTAATTTTAAAGGCACAAGATCTTATTGATCCTTTCAGATATCAATCCTAGGCATCTTTTAACAATCTATTCCAGCAAGAAGGAAAGAGAGAAAAAGTTAGACTAGTGAACAAGTTTGGAACTCCTCATTCAAGCTAGCTAATATATCCAAATAATAGTATTACTGCCTACTGGTTTTTTCTTATAGTACAAAATGAGAATGCACAATACAAAACTGGAACAATTGATAGTTTGTACGTGAAATTCACATAAAAGTGATAGTTCAAATTTACAATTAACTCAAGAAAATATACATACCAATGAACATAAGAAGCCATCATAGAACTCCAAGAAACTATACCCCTCTCAAGCATTTCATTAGAAATTAATCTTGCAAACCTGATCACACCAGATCCTGCATAAATTCTCAAAATGGTGTTGTTTACATGTAAATCTGAACTGAAACCCAACCTCACAGCCATCGAATACAACTATCCACCCATTCCAATCATAAAAAAATGCCCACAAACCTCTAACACAATAAGGAATGTGAATTTATCTGGTTTTAATTCAACTTATTGAAGCTGGTTAAAGATCTTCAAAGACTACTTCCGAATATGCTCTCAACATCAAGTTCCATGCGAAGATTGACTAAAATAGTACTCCTATAAGCACAATTTCAGTAACGACTTAAGGAAAATTTCAGATATCTCTCAATAGGATGAATTTGATTATATTACATGGTATGTATATATAAAGTAAATTTTCTGTATTTATGTAGATATATTAATTTTGAAACCTTCATAAATAAGAAGAAAGTTGTACTGTAGTGGTAGATCTCCATTAAAATTGACCTTCATGTCTGCGGTTCAATCGTTCACGTCTAAAAGGGTAGATTTAAGCTCTTTCCCATCTAAAAAGGTAGATTTAAACCCAAAAAAATTTTAACGGGCCAAAAAGTTTCTTGTAACGGAAGTAACTTTTTGTACCTATAAACTATATACTACTACTTCTTTGAAATTGTGCTTTGTTGGCTTATTCAGACGTTTATACTTTTATTTTTCGAACCTCTTCTCTGCTACTTCCTATGAACGGTCCAAACTCCTCCATTGTTTCATGTTTCTTCTCCCCTATTTTGTCAAGCCATCTTCCCTTCAACGCCTTCTTCTATTTAAAAAAAAAACCCACCACCACACACTTTTATAAATTCACAAGTGTTTGATTTACTTTCGCTAATTGTCCCTGAGGTTCACTTTGATAATAACAGTCTGATCTTTAATTGTTAGATTGGCTTCTATCATTGCCAGATCATACATTATGACAAATCTAGATTCAACAATAAGAAGAAATAAAACCCTGTTTAAAACAAAAAAAATCAAAATAACCTTGGCTGTTACATTGTTGTTCTAATAAACATTCTAATTAAAGACAGTGAAATTATGTAATGTGTTATGTTTTACAATTGATACACATGGATATAGATACTTATACGGTGTCTTCACTGCTTCAACTACCAGATGAATGAAGATACCACTTGGTTTAATTTAAATTTCCAGAGTTCAAAGCAAAGGACATAACTCTTGACATTAATAAAATCTTATGAATTTGTTTTTCCATGTAGTACATGGGAATACCTCATAGTTTTTAACTAGAGTTTCAGGCCATGCGGAGATGCCACTTTAAGGGCACCCCAACGTTTGAATAGAATTCCAAGATTGAACCTTAACCACATATTTCGAAAAAAAAAGGAGTAGTTTAAGGAGAAAACAAATCATTTACTAGTATAAAAAAGAATGACCCCAAATATGAGAATGGATAAACCTCAATTATACTAATTACCCCAGTTTCCTCAAAGGTGTCTCAATATGATGCATTTTCTAATGCCTTAGCAGTTTTTCGATCTTCCTCTAATTTTGTTGTAAGAAAAAAAAATTCAATTTACCATACTGCTACAACTACAACATATAGAAAAATAATAAGACCAAATACAAAACAACAAATATGATTGATTTGTATTAAGAATGAATCACAGATTTCTCCTTTGATAAGAAAAGAAAACTATTATTCATGAAGAATCGATGGTAAATTTCTCAAGGCTTTCACCTAAATTTCTTTTAAATATAAGTTGCTTATCAATACTTTGGATCTTTCTAACTTCCAACCCTTAATTCATAAATCTACATATATATACATATTTATTTCTCCTAAAACCCTCTATAAGTAAGACAATGAGTTATTTCTGCACAACTCACATTGGTGTTGCAGAGTACTTCTAGACACCTATGCTCATAGAGATGATCATTACTTGCTAAAACCGAAGATTGAGGTACATACACTTAGTTAAGGAATTTGGAAGAAAATTTTAAGATTTTATTCGACACATTGATGTTGCAGAGTACTTCTAGACACAAATTGTGGTTTTTGAAAAAGATCTATTGTATGCAGTCTAGTGGACTTTTACAACCACAACATCTGTCAAGAAGTACTCTATAACACCCTGAAAAAATCATCATTAAATGCCTTCTGAATACCTTAACTAAATTAAATATACCATAACGTTAATTCAAAACAAGTTGATCATCACCATAAGCAAGGACTATCCTCACAACCTTGTACTTTTAAAAAAAAAAATTGTAAATCAAAACGCAAAAAAAAATATATAAGTCATTGAGTTTTCAAAACTAAGAGAAAGTTTTTGGAGTGTGAGGCATTTACTTATCCTAGGGTTACAAAGTACCAAATATTTTTCACATCTAAATAAATTATTTGACATACAAAGAACACTATTGCATATACCCACAATAAAATAACAATAATATTGCACTCTATCATTAAAAGTGAATTCTAATGTTGTTACAATGTCAACATCATTTGATGCATCAAAAAGTGCTTTTTTGGAGTTGTGAATAAATTACCTGATGGTTATATTAGTAGAGGATTTTATGACAATCAAATTTTGAGTATGCAGTCATATAAATTCATGTCTTGAAACTACGAAATTTTAAGATTTTGATGAGCACCTACCTTTTACTCTCACTTTTTATTGTTTACGAACAAAGATAAGGTGGGAGAGGTAGAGTTCTGGAAAGAGATTGTTTGTTGGGTGTGGGTAGGTTCTTGATGAATTTTATACGAAATCTTCAAAAGAAATTTGTGATGGTAAGAAGGTAAGAGGATCCCTTTTTATACAAGATAAATAGGAAAAATATTAGAGTTTGACCAAGAAATCAATATATTCATGCTAATCTAAAAAGGTAAATTGTTTAATAACTTCCCAAAAATAAGTCTTCATGTTTGAAAAGATATAAAAAAAATTTGAACTATAGAAATAATATCATTTATTAGAAAGGTAAAATATTTAATAAACTGCCTATGATATCTCCTCATATTTAGAAATATATTAAAATTTGTTTGGTCTTGAAATTTACAAGATTTGTTAGAAAGGTAAAAAAGTTAATAACTTTCCTAACATCACGTCGTATATTTTGAAAGAAATCAAAATTTGTTTGATCAAACCAATCAAAAGATTTTTTTGAGCATGGTTTTTTACATTGTATAAATGTAATTGTTGGAGTTTGAAATATTTATTGGAATTGTTACAAGAAGAATATGTACAATTTAGTACTTAACAATTACTCTTTTAATGCTACTTAACTTACTTATGGTATCTAGATTTTTAAAATAAACGTGTAGCACCAATAAGATATTAAGTAGTTATTTTGATCTTTTAGAGAAGAATACATTAAATTATATCTGGCTTGTAATAATAGCATTATGTGATTTAAACAAAAAAGATGAAGGGAATTTGAATTATTATTTTTTCATGTAGGAAACATTCTTTCTTGTGTACCCTAGGAAATAAAGTCTTGAATTTTTTTTCGTAGAATTGAGACTTACATTATTTTACTGAACTATATTTATAGACATTGCACTATAAATATTTTCTACTTAGACACTTATGATTAAGAGTGGGCATTTTTCATTTTAGTTAGAAATTGTTGACAAAACAATAAGGAGGCTAGCTTTATAGAATAGTGAGACGCTAGCAATGAAGCTCCATAGTGTAATTGACACTAACCACTCTTTTTAAAATAATTATTACGAAGAAAACCTTGTTTTACTCAAAAAAGGGGATGAAGGAAAATATTTTATTTTTGAAGTTCAAAGGTTCTTGAAACTTACTTCAAGTTCTATCTATTATGTATTCTATATTTTCTGTATATGCTGAAAATAACTAGTGTAACATCCCAATTTATAAAGGTTAAAACGAAATTAAACTAGGACTAGAAACTACTCTACCTAACAAATCCTAATTAAACATAAATAAGTAAATACTATAAATAACAAATCCTAATCAACTTAGGATTTCTACTCCAACTTTGAATTATTATTTCCAACATTCTCCCGTAATTCAAAGTTGTATACTCTTGCCTTTTACTTGTTGTTATTGTTGTTGTATTGGAGTACTTCTCTTCAATCTTCAATTGTTGGTGTACTTCTCTTCAATCTTTCAATTGTTGGAGTACTTCTCTTCAATCTTCAATTGTTGGAGTACTTCTCTTCCATTTTCATTTATTTATTTTCTTGGTTGTGTTGGAGTACCTTCTCTCCAACTTCCAAGTGTTGGAGCACTTTCTCTCCAACTCATGATATTTTTTTCTTGGTTGTGTTGGAGCACTTCTCTCCAACTTCCAAGTGTTGTAGCACTTTCTCTCCAACTCACGATAATTTTTCTCTTGGTTGTGTTGGAGCACTTCTCTCCAACTTCCAAGGTTGATGCCATTCCCACCAACGCCTTTTCTTTTTGGTTGTTTTATTTTTGTTATATTTTTTTTTTGTGTTGGAGCACTCTCTCTCCAACTCTCATTGATGCCCTTCCCATCAACTCCTTTTCTTTTTGTATTTTTTTTTTTGTGTTGGAGCACTCTTTCTCCAACTCTCGTTGATGCCCTTCCCATCAACTACTTTTTTTTTTGTTTTTTTTTGGTTGTTTGACTTTCTCTAACTTTTAATTTATAGAAGAGTTTCATCCTCTTGTGTTTGGTTGCACTTCTTTAAATATGCAATATTTTTGTAAGTCTTTCTTCCTAGCATGTTCTTTTCATGCATATATTATTCGTATAACTTTTGTCAACTTGATCATTAGCCAGATGGGCGACATATATGCGAATAATTTGAATTGTCAATTAATCTAAATCTTCTATAACACCCACATGAAACATGTATCCTAAAAATGGGTTTTGGACTTGAATCTTTAAGTCCAATTACCTTAAACTTCTTCAATAATAATTATACTAATTACCCCAGATTCCTCAGAGGTGTCTTCATATGATGCATCTTCTAATGCCTCATTAGTTTTTCGGATCATCCTGTAGTTTTGTCGTAAGAAAAAAAGTTAATTCCCCATCTTGCCACCACTGTAACATATGAAAAAATAATAATAAGACCAAATACATATATAGAATCATTAAGTTTGTGCCAATGGCTAGAAAGATACTTTAACTATGTTAGTGCCACAATAGAAAACACTTTTTGGTAGAAGTCTGTCCTTCAACCTCTATAAGTGATCCATCACACACATAACGACAAATATTATATATATGTATTAAGAATGAATCACAAATTGTCCCTTTGATAAGAAAAGAGAAAAAAACACCTTTAATCAAATCCAAAAGAGCCTTAGAAAAAAATCAAAAAAGGAAAAGTAACAAACCCTCACACTTTCATCCTTCTTCCTTCTTCATCCAAATTTCTTAAAAAAAGTAAGAACCAGAGTAAAAAGTCACAATTTTCATTTTCATACCCAGTGAAAAATATCAAAGTATATTCTTGAAGAATTGACAGTCAATTTTCTCAAGACTCTCACCTAAATCTCTTTTAAAAATAAGGTGCTTATTAAAACTTTTGAGCTTTCTAAATTGCAGCCTTGAATTAATATGGCTACATATATCCAAATCATTTCTCCTAAAACTTTCTCAAGATAATATAATGAGGTATTTCTGCACAACTCACATAAAGGAGTTCATTCTACTATGTGATGCATCAACAGGTAATAACATTGTAACAACATTATAATCCCCTTCAAATGTCAAAGTTTGTTATTATTATTTTTTATTTGGATATGAATAATATTTTCTACTTTAAATCCCATGGATAAATAAATGACGCATCCTCATAGTGCTTCTTTTTTGTCATAACAACTTGGGGTCTTACATGTTTATCTATGGGTTTGGTTTTGCATTTAAAATAAGACATCACAAGGTAAATGATGGTTTATGCTCATCATGATGATAAATACTTGCTACCACCTAAAATTTATGTACGTACACCGAGTTTAGGAATTTTGAATGAATTTGAAGGTTTTATTTGAGACATTGGTGTTGTAAAGTACTTTTTGACACACATGTGATTATTGAAAAAGTTCTATTGTATGCCGTCTAGTGGATTTTTCCAATAACCACAACTTCTTTCTAGAAGTATTCTATAACACCAATGTCCCAAAAATCATTAAATTCCTTATGAATTCCTTATCTAAGTACATATACCATAACATTAGGTCAAAGAAAGTATTGATCATAGCCATAAGCATTTACTATCCCCACAACCTTGTAATTTCTTCTTTTAATTGCAAATCAAAACGCAAAAAAATAAATTAAGTCCTTGAGTTGTCACAACAAATAGGATGTTTTTGGAGTTTGAGGCATCTATTTATCCTAGGGTTTAAAAGTACTAATCAACTTACACATCTAAATAAATTATTTGACATATCGAGAACACTGTTGCATATACCCACAATACTAAAATAATTATAAGATTGTACTCTTTCTTTAAAAGTGAATCTTAATGTTGTTAAAATGTCAACATCATTTGATGCATCACATATTTGAATTAATTATTATTTTTTATAAGTTGTGCATATAAAAACTCATTTTTTTTTACATGAAGAGGGTCTTAGGACAACCAAATTTTGTGTATGCATTCATATAAATTCAGGTCTTTAAATTAGGAAGTTTCATGATTTTGATAAGCACCTAATTTGAGGATATAGTCTGACATTTTTATCTTGGTATTAAATTTATGATTTTGCTACTTTTCACCCTCACTTTCTACTATTTAAGAACAAAGGTTATGTCATAACCAAGACCACCGTGATTTGCACCCACACTAACCCTCCGGTGGGAGAACCATTACTACTAATCAACTAACCCCAAAGCCAGACTTTTAAAAATACGGAAGCAGGTTTAAATGCAGAATTTATATAGAGTTCCCATAAACTCCAAAGGTTTAAATAAAACTAACTAAACTAATGCGGAAAAACAACCCCTAGAACCTGAAAGTCATTGTACCAAAACATCTAAAGTGCAACAATTTTAAGGAAAAGGGGTACAACCCCAACTAACATAAGAAATATCTAAATAGACTAAGTCCGAAGAAAATGGACTAAACAATAGGAAGGACTCCATGGCAGCCTGAAAAAACTGGCTCACCCTTGAAATGCGGTCTCGATCACTGATCTCCTAGCTGAGGTCTATCAATAGCCGCCTGAAGATGCCCTGTACTCAACAAAGATAGAGCAAGTGCAGCATCAGTACATAACCACAGTGTACTGATAGGATCACGCGGCTATTCCAGTAAGAGAAACATATATAAGCAGTCACAACATAGTAAACATGACATGTACGTGATATATACACACATTGGTTATCATTTCAAGATTAATGTACAATTCCACATTCTCAATACAGGTACATATGACTAGTAAATGGTCCTGTCATAGAACCCAATTCAATGGTCCTTTTATGGAACCCTATTCAATGGTCCTCTCATGGAACCCACACCCAAACTGTTAGTGTGCCAGAACGTGACACCCGATCCCAATTAGTGTGTCGGAACGTGACACTCGATCTAATATATGTGTCGAAATGTGACACCCGATCTAATATATGTGTCGGAATGTGACACCCGATCCAATATATATGTCGGAACATGACACACAGTCCATTCATCATACCACAATCACAATCACAATGTACATTCTCAAAATCATACCATCAAGTTTTGATTCATGGCATACAATCTTTCATTCATACTCATTTACATTAGGTTTGATCAATAGTGCTACATTCACATACACACATGCACTAAAATGAAGAAAATACCCAAATACATCACACAAACATGAAATCAAACCATCACCTACCTCGAAACAAAGTTTGAATCCCCCTAAGGTACTTGAATCTTCCCTTTCCGGATTCTTTCCACTTGTTCTAGGTCTACAAATAATTAATATACGCAAGGATCAATAAATTAAGGTCTAATTATCTGCATTATAACAAACCCAATATCCCAAGACCCCATGATCCCAATACCCAACTTAGAGCTTTTTCCTCCATTAACTTCAGGTCAAAACCTTCCCCCAATAATAATTACCCAAGAATCTATGTTTTATGGATCGAAAAATGGATTAGGGGAGTAAAATCCTTACCTTTAGCACCAAAGTTGTGAAAAACTGCCAAGAAATCGCCTGGGGTCATCTCCTAACTCTTAAGAACGAAGTTTGCAGAATAATGACATTTTTGGGGTTTATTTCTGACTTAAGTCGTGACTGTCCCGCTGTGGTGTCCCCCATCCCGCTACAGCGGCCCCTCCCTGGCGGGATAATTTCTGCCCTGGCGGCTTGCACGGAAATATATAGTCAAAATTTGAGTTCCAAACTCCCATTTCACAACACACCTTCAACCTATGACATTCAAAAACTACTCATTCACACTAAGATCAGTTTCGGGAGTTCTACTCGCCTGAAATCGATTCCGTAAAGTCATCCGGGTTCCTTAACGTTTCAGCTATCTACTCATGTGATCAAATTCATAATTAGATCTCTCATTCATTACCAGATTTCCCTAGACCTCACTGACTCTGATTTCATCCAAATCTGGACTACGCTAGGAATTTCTAAGTTACTACTCAAAAGTTTTCTGGCCCCAATTCTTTCCCCATTGGCTTTTCCATAATGATAGAATCAGGTTGTTACAGGTTAGGTGAGAGAGGTAGAATTCTTGAAAGAAATTGCTTGTTGGGTATGGGCAGATATTTGTTGAATTGATACTAAAGTGATCTTCAAATAAAATTTTTGATGGTAGGTAAAAAATTTAATAACTTTCTTGAAATATCTCCTCGTATTTGAAAAGAAATGAAAAAAATTCTTGAGCAATACAAATCAAAAGAATATTAGAAAGGTAAAATGTCTAATAACTTTCCTAAGACCCGCTTCTAATATTTGGAAAGAAATATAAATTTGTTTGATCAAAATAATTAAAAATATTATTTTGAGCATGGTTTTCTTTATTGTATATATCAACTAGGTAAATTTCGCGTGCTTCACACGGGACTGAACTATTTTATTAATCTTACATATGATCATTTGGTAATATTCCTATTTTCGATACATACACTATATTGCCAAAAACATTTTATCTTAAGGCAAAACGTTCCTCTGAAATCTTAAAGTGCTATATTTTTTTTAATTTTCATTTTTGTTATACAAAAATTATAAGTCATAGAGAGATTTTAAGTATAAGAAGGAAGTCTAAGAAAATCTCCATGGAAATAGTTGGTCAGAAATAACGAAATTTTCTAAATTCCAAGAAGTTATAAAGAATAACATCAGACGTTAAAGAAGAGACCAAAAAGCCTCGACTAACAACAATCCCAAGTAAAGTGGAACATCACATCCATACAAGAATATAATTAACTAAATTAAAAGGGAGGACCTTCGGCTCCTTTCTTATGAACCTCCATCAATCTCTTTTTTATTATAGTATGCGTTATCATGTATAGGTTAAAAATGACCCTAAAATTGTTAATATCATAAAGTTGTTTCCTCATTGTCTCATAATAGTCATTACTATTGCTTAGGTTTCACATCACCAGCCCCAACTTATTTGGAAGTGAACAATAGTTATTGTTTTGGTTATAGTATGCAGTTACAAAGAATTAATGCATTGATCAGCCAAGCAGTAGGTGGCATCTGAAAGAAACTGTTGACAGATAGATATTCTAAACTAAAATTTTGATACATCTATCTATATCTATCTATCTATACTACCTTAAAAGCATGGACTCCCAAACTTGAATGTTAAATTACTATAATACCCCAACATAAAACACCCAATTTATTATATTCTATATTTTATATTATATTTATGTACTCTATATTATATTAAAAGCTGACACATTCTCACATTGATGGGTAGTTACTTTTTCGAAGGGTTGTGACTTTTAATAGAGTTGCGACTTTTTTGATGAGTTATGACATTTCTGAAAAGTTGTGATTTTTCTAAAGAAACACATTTTCATACTATCCTTAGTTGTCTATAAATAGAGAGGTTTTCTCACACTTTTAAATTATAACTTTTGTAAGTTTTCTATTCTTCTTCTTAAAACAAGGAATATTGTGAGAGTTATTCAATTATGCAATTACAATCTTTTTTATTAAGTTATTATAATACCGCCAACTTAAAACATCAAATTTAGTATATTTTCTATATTGTATATTGTATTATATTTATTTATGTATATTATTTTATTTTATATTATATTATATTATATTATATTATATTATATTGTATATTGTATTATATTATATTATATAATAATTATATTATATTATATTGTATATTGTATTATATTATATTATATTATATTATATTATATTATATTATTATTATTATTGTAACACCCCGTACCCGAACGAGGAAAAGCTAGCAAATTTTCAGAACCTCAAGGTCTCACCCACGAGGGTAAACCATTCCCCGGGGTTGGACCCACGCCACGTGGGTGAGCCCGTTTGTGAGCACCCTGGAAATTGCCTGAGGCAATGAACCACGAGACCCACGCCACCTGGATAGGTCCACGGTCTGTGGGTAGGGAGTCGTGGGTCAAGGTCCTGAAAACCAAGTCCCAGACCACCAACCACGGTTCACCAGGACGGACCGTAGGTTCATCCACGGTCCGTCGGCGTGGTCTCGTTGGTGGGCCCTGTGGGACGGTTAAGATGAGGACTTAAGGGTCTTTTCCAGTTTTAATTAAATCAATCTGGTGTCATTTTTCCTAAGTCTAGACCACCTATATAAGTATTTCTAACCTCCCAAAATCCCCTAATTAACTCATTCTCTCAAATCCCAAAAGAAAACCCAAAACTCCTCTCAAATATTCTCTCTCTAGAAGTTGGAAGAAGAAGGAAGAAGACGAAGCTAGGTCAAGATCAAGTCTCCAATTTTCAAGCTTGTGAGGGCTTTGTGGTCAAGGTATGTTAGCTTTTCATCCACGGATATCTTCCATCCATGGAGTCCCTTAGAATTCCCCGAATTGATGAAGAATTCCCCCATTCTAGTTAGGGTTTCTTCAATTGTTGTGGGTTATGATGATCATGGATCAAATTGAGTGGATTGTGATTGTTTATGATAGAATTAGTCTATTTACATGTTATTAGAGTGAAATTACATATATACATGCCTATTCCATGATTATGACCTAGAATTGATATAGTTGGGTTGATGCCATGAAGGAAAACTTTTTGGGTTTAAGCATGTCCCTATAGAATTGAAGAATTATAATTAGAATTTCTTGAGAATGAAGCTTAGATGATGATCATGATATCTAGGGCTTGAGAGTAAAACTTATGATGTGAATTGTTGATAATTGATGTTATTGTTGAGGAAGGGATACTTCCCCTATAAATTGCCTAATTATGAATGTATGAATGTGAAGGATTTACTCACATGAATGATTCTATGTTTTAAAGGATTGCTCACCTAAGAATCTAGACTAAAAGATGATGTAAGTGTTGAGGCTTGAGGCAATTACCCTAGACCACCAAATGAAAGGATATGAGGTGATTCCCATACTCCTTAGAATTGAACAAGAGGTGAGTCCCCACGTTCTTACTATGATGAATGGACGTGGAGGAGAGTAGCCATGCTCCTTATGAAATGATGTGGAGGCAAGTACCCGCATCATATGAAAAGATTGTGGAGGCGAGTACCCACAATCTAAAAGTAAGTAAGGTAAGAGGCGAATACCCATTAGCCTTTGTAATTTAGGCAAAGAGGTGAATCCCCATGTCTTTAAAAGTAAGTAAAAACTATGTGAACTATCTTATGAAGAATGAATAGCTTGGATTGTTGCTTGAGGTACCTTCCATGAGGTAAGTTGACTAAGAGGTGATAACTGATATACCGTGAGTTTACCCTAATTTTGATACATTTCACTTAGAAGTTGTATGTGTCTAGAGCTATATTGTGCTAGAATTAATGTTTTTTGTGTTATATTTGCAGGAAATAGGCTTGGACGTGGTAGAGTGAGATGATAGCTGAAAATCTGCAGAAGGAGTCACCCACAAAAGTCACCTACGGACCGTAGGTCCTTCGAGGGTCCGTCGATGGGTGGCGTAGATGGAGCATCAGGGAAGTCTAACCAAGTGAGGAACCACAGATGCAACTGACGGACCGTAGGTCGACCTACGGGCCGTCATGCATATTCGTCGATTGATTCTGGGAGTTGAAGTTCCAGTACCTGATGAAAAACACTCTAAGTATGGAGCTACAGAAGGGATCTGTGAACCGTAGGTCGACCCAAGGTCCGTAGGTCGAAGTTGTCGAATGAAGCCGTGTCCCAGAAGTTTATTTCCTTATTTCATTTCCTTTTTCTTTAGGACATGTTTTTCTATAAATAGGGTATGTAAACCTCATTTTTAGAGGTTAGACAATATAGTTTACTTTTAGTTCTTGGTATTTTGTGAAATTAACTTGAAACTTTAGCAATTTGATTTCCTAATTTCATTTTACAAGATTTTGACTTTTCAATTCAATTGGAGATTTCGGGTTTCTTCTACTCTAATTGTAAGTTCATATATTCTCTTTATCAAAACATGAATTGTGTTCTTTCAAACATGAGTAGCTAAATCTACAACTAGGGTTGTGGGAACCATGAGCAATTAAAAATGTATGACTAATAATTAAGTATTTATTGAATAGTGTTTATGCATGTATTGGTAAATCTTTCGCTTAGATGTCTTTTTAATGAGTGCACGCGTTAGAACTCGCCTCGTTGCTACTTGCCTGGACCAAGGAGGTAGTTAATGAGAAAAGAATTAGCAACAGAGATTTAGTGGATGTTATCTAATAGTCTAATGTCAATTGGTGCGGAGGTGAAAACTAAGTCATACATTGATGTGATGTCTAATTTGAGGTAAAGGTAAGGGTTAGTAGAGTATACACTCGTAGCCAGACCAAGGTGCATAGTGAAATTCCCTATTTGGAGGACCAATCACTTAGGGATACCTATCTTTCCATCTTTGCATGTAAAACACTAGGAAAGGATTACTATTATTAGGATTACCGCGTTAACAACTTATGGGGAACACATCTACCCTAGTTTCTCTCTCATATTAATAATCACAAGGTTGAATCCTGCTCACTTATTACTTGATCAACAACCAATTATTTGTTTACCCAAAACCCCCCCTTTTAATTACTTATTTTCGGAAATAGTTTGACTTAACGGATATAATAGTGAGTTAAGCTTAAGTCTGAACCATATTCCTTGTGGGATCGACCCCAACCTACAAGTTGGGTTCTTTATTTGACAACGATCGCTTATACTTTTTTAGGGAGTGTAATTTGAGCGTATCAAATTTTGGCACTGCTGCCGAAGAATTTGGCTTTTAGATTAAGTTTAACCACATTATTGAACGTTAGTCAAGTATTTCCTGATTTTACGTTTTTGTTTTGTTTTTGTTTTCTATAGGTTTCTACTCTAGTGTATGCCAAGTACACGGAGTCGAGGTGAACCACTGACCCCCTACGATCCAGAGTTGAGTAAAACTTTGAAAAAAATTGATAAACAAGCAGTCCAAAATAATCCAATTAGAAAGGATTTTGGAGATGGACTGGAATTGCAGCCTCCAAGAATTATTAATGTGCCCGCTCAGGTTCATGGTGGTAATCTAATTGGAAATGCATAAAAGGGTTCAAAATCCACTAGCACCGAGGTTTCGTGAGCATTATAGGGCTGATTATGATGCGACCACCTCAGATGGTCCTATTGTTCTTCCACCGATACCTCCAGGTCACACATTCGTGGTCACTAGCAGTTTGATACAGATGCTTACAATGAGAGGGTTGTTTACTGGGTTGGCTTCGTAGGATCCCTATGCTCGTATGGCTAAACTTTCCAGTGTGTGTAAAAGTTGTGTCAGGTGAGCAGAGTTAGATATGGATGTCATCGATCTGAGGGTCTTTCCACTATCACTGACTGGAGATGCTGCTATGTGGTTTTCTAAGTTACCATACAATTCGATCTATACATCGGACCAAATGCATAAGGTATTCACAGTGAGATACTTTCGGTGTCCAAAAAGCTCAATCATAAAGATAAATTGAACAACTTCGCAACACTACCAGGAGAATCGATCAACAGTTCTTAGGATCGGTTCACTGGGTTCATCAGAAATGTTCCAAATCACCGCATTGATGATGAGTCTTTTAAAGAGTATTTTTATAGAGGGCAGGATAACAATGGAAGGGCTGTGCTTGATACTATTGCTGGAGGATCTTATTATGAGTGCACCTTTGCGGAGATAGCTGATAAGCTTGAGCAGATTTCCCCAAATAACAAAGCCTGGAGCACTAAAAAGGAAAACACACTAATAGGACCACATTCGCTGTTCAAGCCGCACCCAACCAAGGCAATGATGACATTCGGGAAGAGATGGCACAGATGAGAACAAAATTGGGTTTGGTACTAAAACATGTGAGTGTGAGTGCGGAAAAGGTAAATGCGGTGAATTATTTGATTAGGTCTCCACCATCACCAGTTGAGGAGTGCTACTATGAGGAGGATGCGTACTTGGTAAATGATCAGACGGGGGATTTCCGAACCAACGCTTAAGGTTCTAACTCGGATAATTGGCACCAAGGTCAAGGAAACCAAGGTTGGAACTATAAAGGCTACAATCGTGAGGGTAACTATGTCTGGGATGGGAACTACAATCGTTATAACAACTACAATTGGAACAACTATGGCAACAGGAATGATGAGGCTGGTCCATGCGTCCCTCCTGGTAATAGAGAGTCTGGTAATAGTATGACCCACATTGAGGATATGATGCAAAAGATAATGAAGCGGTTTGATGCAACTGATGAGAATTTGAAAGAGATGTGAAATGACTTGTATGGAATCGGTCAAAAAGTTGATGCCCATGCAGTGTCGATCAAGCAACTTGAGCAGCAGTTCAGTTAGTTGTCCGCTACAGTCAATCCACACCAACCGGGCACACTTCTAAACAACACCATCCAGAATCCAAAAAAAGATGGGTATTGTATGGCAATCACAACTCGCGGAGGAAAACAAACTATTGATCCCCCCATGCTGTCTGAAGTTGAAAAGGTGGTAGAAAAAGATGAAGATGAGGTAGTGGTTACTGGAGAGACGAAAGATACTCCAGAGAAGGAGGCTGGGTTGACCCAGAAAGTTGTTCCCATGCCTAGACCTCCACATCCCTTCCCACAGAGGTTAAAGCAAAAGAATTAAGAAGGAAAATGCCGCAGGTTCATCACTATGTTGAAACAACTTTCCATTAATGTCTCGTTGATAGAAGCTTTGGAGCAAATGCCTGGGTATGCAAAATTTATGAAAGACTTGGTGACCAAAAAGAGGGCTGTTAGTTTTGAGAATGATGAGAGTTTGCAGCATTGTAGTGCTATTTCTATGAGGTCACTGGTACAAAAGAAAGAGGATCCCAGATCTTTCACTATTCCTTGCACCATCAGTAAGATGCACTTTGCGAAGGCCTTATGTGATTTGGGGGCCAGCATTAATTTATGCCATTATCGATCTATAAGAAGTTGGGTTTAGGATCCCCAAAACCAACTGCGATGCATTTACTTATGGCTGATAGAATTGTGAAGAAGTCCATTGGAGTGCTTCAGGATGTCCTTGTGAAAGTGGGATCATTCATTTTCTGCCGGACTTTGTGATACTTGATTGCGAAGTTGACTTTGAGGTTCCCATCATCTTAGGGAGATCATTCCTCGCTACTGGACGCGCCTTAGTAGATATAGAGAAAAGACAGATGAAGTTTCGACTGAATAAAAAGGAGGTGACTTTTAACGTCTGTCGGTCTATAAAGCAAGAAAGTGACCTTAAATTTGTATCTGTGGTGAATCACATTATGGGACAAAAAGCTAAAGAGTTTAATAATGAGAAGATAGATGCAGCCTTGTGCAAGGAGAAAAAGTGCCATGATCAAAAGATAGAAACACGCAAATTAGCTCATGGTGATTTGGTATTGCTATTTAAGTCAAGGTTGTGTTGGCTTCCTGGCAGATTCAAATCCAAGTGGGCTGGACCATTCAGAGTGACCCAAGTGTCCCCTCATGGAGTGGTCGAGCTCGAGAAGAGGAAGGGGTTAAGGTTCAAGGCCAACCACCGGAAGATAAAAAGCTACATGGGAAATTCTGAGAGTGTCAATGCAGTGATAAAGTCATGGAATCTTGATAAAGTCTGAGTAATCAAGGGGTCTGCATCGTGCCACGACGTAAAATCAAGCGATTCTTGGGAGGCAACCCAAGATGTACAATCTAGCCAACTATAGGTTTTTCTTTGCGATATAGGAGTTTTATTCTTTTATTTTGATTTTTGTAGCTCTTTTGATAGGTGTTTTATTTTTGTATTTGTGTTGGATAGATATAGAATATGATACGTGTCTAAAAAGTGTCCAGAAAATGTAAAAAGAAAGTCCTAATGGTTACTACGTGTGCCGGGATGAATGGCAAAGAAATCTGCAGAAAATAGTTACGCAGTGACCTACGCACCCCATCGATGGTCCATCGGTCGATCTACCGTCCATGGATAGTGTCTGTAGATCCCAGAGTGAGCATTATTGAGGGTGCTACTAGTGTTGATGCGGGCGCTACTGATGGCGTCCCGAGTATTGATCCAGCAAGCTCCGGGAAACCGGACCCACCCGCTTTTTGAATGTCTTCGATGCATATGCGCCATAGGTCTGCTTCACCTTCACCCCATGCTTTATTTTATTGCTTTCTGTGCATTGAGGGAAATTGCACTTTATTTTTTTGGGGGTGGGGTAAATGGATTGGAGTGTTAGGGTGAAGTCTGAGTAACCCAACTCACAATCCTCCTTTGGGGTTTTCTTGCCTGTGTTCTTTTCCCCCAAAGGCCTGTTTACTTTTATGTTGAACCGACATGTTTAGGAATGTATGTGTAGAAGTAAGTAGAAGAATAAAAACATGATGGCATAAAAATCATGAAATTGATACCCGTCCAAAAATTGTGAAATCTGCTAGAATCTATAGGCTTGACGAGTTGAATATGTTAGCTCTTGATATGACATGATAAAGAACCCATGTGACCTCATGACTGAAGTTGAAACTTGAACTAGGTAATCTGATAATCTGATAATGAAACAATGTGCCAAGTGTGAGTGAGAAAAGTTTGAATGTTCAGACAGTATTGTGCCAATCTAGAACTTTTCCCGTTGGTCCTGCTAAGATAATCTAGGGTAGAAGCTAGGGAATGATCATAGGCCCTTGTTCTGATAAGTCCACTAATGCCTAAAATGATCCAACCAAAAGAAATAATGTTCCCCTTGATCCAAATGTTTGAGCCTAAAATAGACCACTTCTTTCAATACATCTAACTCACCTTCCCTAAAAATAATTGTTTTGGCCCTAGTCCCTCCTTTGACATGTGCATCTTGACTTAGGCCAAAAGCCTAAGTTGAGGGTGGCTAATTCAAAAAGTTACCTTGATCTTGGTCCCGGTCCGACATCGGATATTGTGCACCTCAACTCATGCAAAATACATAAGTTGAGGGTGGCTATGGAAGAGGAAACCAAAAGAAAAAGGGTATGAAAAGAGTTTTGTATTGAAGAGAGAAAAAGAAAAGAAAAAAGAAGAAGATGTGATTGTATTCAAAAGATGAATGACAATAGTGCTGAAAGAAGCAACGAAAAATGAAGTAAAAGAAAAAAACAAGAAAAGTGAAAAATATGATCTACAAAGTCAAAAGTCACATATGTGTTGAGAAGAGTCAAGGGAAAGAAACGAAAATGAAAGAATGTCAAGAATATGATTGAGAAAAGAGGTAAGAAGCCAATGTAATGACAAGGAGGGAAGAAATTCACTAAAAATTACCCAAATATATCCTACCTGACCCTGAGCCTAGGTTACAAGCTAAGAAAGTCCTATAGTGATCCTAGTGACTAGTTTGGAGAGTCTATGCAGTGAAAATAAGGGCAAGCCTATGGTATTGAGCACTAACTGTACTTGAAGTCACTTCTGAGTGTGAGTGTTGAATGAATCCTTAAACTCAAAATTTATATTTATGTGTGAAAAAGGGATTTCGTTTGAAGTGAGGGCACTAGTTACATTGTTGGAAAGTGGGTACCTTGGTGATTGTGAAAAGTGTATGTTGTGACGTCTATTGGTCAATCTATGTCATATCTTGATCCGCATGAGTTAGTTTGTTGAGTCTAGATGAAAAGGTTTGCACTAAATAAGTGATGTGAGTTAGAAAGCCATGTGATTGCTTGAGTTTGAATGTATGCTTCTACACAAGTGCTGTTTAGAGTTTAGTGTGTCGCTTGAGGACAAACAACGATTTTAAGTTGAGGGTGTTGATATACCATGAGTTTACGGTATTTTTGATACATTTCACTTAGAAGTTGTATATGTCTAGAGCTATATTGTGTTACAATTAATGTTTTTTGTGTTATATTTGCAGGAAATAGGCTTGGATGTGGTAAAGTCAGATGACAGCTGAAAATCTGCAGAAGGAGCCACCCACGGAAGTCACCTACAGACCGTAGGTCCTTCGACGGTCCGTCGATGCGTGGAGTAGATGGAGCATCAGGGATGTCTGACCAAGGGTGGAACCACAAATGCAACTGACATACCATAGGTCAACCTACGGGCCGTCCTTGACATCCGTCGAGTGATTGTGGGAGTTGAAGTTCCAGTACCGGATGAAAAAGAGTCTAAGTATGGAGCTACGGAAGGGACCTACGGACCGTAGGTCGACCCATGGTCCGTAGGTCAAAATCGTCGAATGAAGCCGCGTCCCAGAAGTTTATTTTCTTATTTCATTTCCTTTTTTTTAGGACATTTTTTTCTATAAATAGGGTATGTAAACCTCGTTTTTAAAGGTTAGATAATATAGTTTACTTTTAGTTCTTGGTATTTTGTGAAATTAACTTGCAACTTTAGCAATTTGATTTCATAATTTTGTTTTACAAGATTTTGACTTTGCAATTCAATTGGAGATTTTGTGTTTCTTATACTCTAATTGTAAGTTCATGAATTCTCTTTATCAAAACATGAATTGTGTTCTTTCAAGTATGAGTAGCTAAATCCACAACTAGGTTTGTGGGAACCATGAGCAATTAACAATGTATGAATAGTAATTAAGTAATTTTTTAATAGTGTTTATGCATGTATTGCTAATTCTTTCGCTTAGAAATCTTTTTAAAGAGTGAACGCGTTAGAACTCGCCTCGTTGCTACTTGCCGGACCAAGGAGGTAGTTAATGAGAAAAGAATTAGCAACAGAGATTTAGTGGATGCTATCAAATAATCTAATGTCAATTGTTGTGAGGGTGAAAACTAAGCCATACATTTATGTGATGTCTAATCTGAGGTAAAGGTAAGGGTTAGTAGAGTATACACTCGTAGTCGGACCAAGGTGCGCAATGAAATTCCCTATTTGGAGGAACAATCACTTACGGATACCTATCTTACCAGCTTTGCATGTAAAACACTAGGAAATGATTACTATTATTAGGATTACCGCGTTGAAAGCTTATGGGGAACACATCTACCCTAGTTTCTCTCTCATATTGATGATCAAAAGTTTGAATCCTGCTCACTTGTTACTTGATCAACAATCAGTTATTTGTTTACACAAACCCCCCCCCCCCCACTTTTAATTACTTGTTTTCGGAAATAGTTTGACTAAACAGATATAATAGTGAGTTAAGTTTAAGTCTAAACCATATTCCTTGTGGGATCGACCCCAACCTACAAGTTGGGTTCTTTATTAGACAACGATCGCTTATACTTCTTTAGGGAGGTGTAATTTAAGCGTATCAATAACCCAACTCTTAACTAAGAATGAGTAAGGTTTCTTGAGAAGTATTCCTTTAGTATCATGATATTGATGCATGTGCATGATCATGCTTATGGTTTATATTGTCTAACCATGATGTTTATATTGTTATGCTAGCTATTATATTTAGTACTTAATTGTACTAACGTATACTTTGCCTACATTCTTATCAAATGTAGGATCCGATGACATAGATTCTCACACTCGTTGTTAGCTCTCTTCTTTATCAAGGAAGTGAAGATTTGGTGAGTCCTCATTGTGTTCGAGGATGTGATCACCTTTTTCTATCATGTTTTCCATTATATTTTAGACTATTGTATGGGCTGCGTCCCAAGACTTTATTCATGTTGTTTTAGATGGTTTGAGACTATGGTATTAGACTTCCACTCATTTTTATAAAAGACTTTGATTGTATTGAAAAGTTTTAATTCTCGCTCATTCTATTACTTTATATTATGATATGCTATGTGGCTTGTATGAGGCCTCTCAGGGTCTTATACATCTAGGGGGTACCCCTGGGTCGTGACAAACTTGATAATCAGAGCAAAAGGTTTAGAATGGTTCTAGGATGTCTCAAACCACGTCTAGTAGAGTCTTGTTCTAAAGTGTAAAGCGCGCCACATTTATGAATGTGAGGATATTAGATGTTTAGGAAACTTCACTTCTTCATTTCCTTAAGTCCTGCCATGGAGTTTAACTCTATAAAGGCTTTCTCCTAATTTTTACTCGATGGTTTTCAAGATATGACTACTAGAAGGGCTAATGCTAGAAGGACTGAGGGAGACAGTGTGGGACAAGGGGTTCGTCCCAAAGCTCCTCCTCAAGCTCCAATTGATCCTTTGACAAACAATGTGACGAATGCGGAATTTAGGATAGCTCTTCAAGTGTTGGCTCAAGCCGTGATGGCTCAAGCCGTGATGGCACAAGCCAATAGAGAGGTGATATCTCTCGTGAACCCAAATATGGGTACGACAACGGCAAGAGTGAGGGACTTAACAAGGATGAACCCTCCCGAATTTCATGGATCCAAAAGTGAGGAAGATCCTCAAGAGTTTATCGACGAGGTCTATAAGATACTTGCTATTATAGGAGTGACTCCGGTAGAGAAGCCGGAGCTAGCCTCTTATCAACCCAAAGGGGTTGCTCAAATTTGGTTCAATCAGTGGAAAGAGGCAAGGCCGGAAGGAGCGGGTTCCATAGAATGGAAAAGGTTCAAAAGTGCTTTTCTTGATCGATTTTTCCCTCTTGAGATGAGAGAGGCCAAGGTTCTAGAGTTCATTAACCTTATGCAAGGAAATATGAGTGTAAGGGAATAGGCTCTAAGGTTCACTCAACTATCTAAGTATGCTCTTTCTATTGTGGCGGATCAAAGAACCAAGATGAGTAAGTTTGTATCGGGCGTGTCTGACATGGTTGTCAAAGAATGCCGCACCGCTATACTTGTCCATGACATGGACATTTGTCGCCTTATGGTTCATATCCAAAAAATTGAGGAAGAAAAGCTCAAGGAAAGATCTAGAGAGGCAAAGAGAGCAAGAATGGTTGATGGTAACTATTCATATTTGAGGTTCGGTGGACGAGGTCATTCAAGGTTCTGACAAAATTTCTCAGGGCAAGGTTCTTCAAATGCTCCTCCAAGGTCTAACTATGAAAGGGTGTCTAACCCTAAACCTCAAGGAGATGGTAATAGGTCTATGATGCCTAATTGTGCTAAGTGTAGAAGAAACCATGAGGGTAAGTGTCTAGCGGGTTCCAATGCTTGCTTTGGGTGTGGAAAGACGGATCACAAGATAAGGAATTGTCCTTTGGTTTCTAAGAATGAGGGAGATAACCGTCGTAGGGCTTAACCCAACCCCTCATCCGGTCCAAGTGGTTCGGGTGCTAGTTCTCCTAAGCAAAACCACTTTTATTGTCACCAAACTAGAGGTGATCAAGAGAGCTCCCCAGATGTGGTGACCGGTATGTTAAAAGTTTTTCAATTAGATGTGTATGCTTAACTTGATCCAGGAGCTACTTTGTCTTTTGTGACACCTTATGTGGCCATGAGGTTTGATGTGCTCCCCGATGTATTATTAGAACCTTTATTCTATCTCTACCCTTGTTGGTGATTCTGTGGTGGCTAAGAGGGTCTATAGAAGATGTCTAGTTTCCTTATCCCACAGAGTTACTCTTGTTGACTTGGTAGAACTTGATAATTTAGACTTGTATGTCATACTTGGGATGGACTGGTTGCATTAATGTTATGCTTCTATAGATTGTAGAGCTCGTGTAGTCAAGTTTCAATTCCCATATGAGCCTATCCTAGAGTGGAAGGAGGGAAATTATATGCCTAGAGTTCAATTCATTTCTTACCTTAAAGCTAGAAACATGAGCTCTAAGGGTTGTGTTTATCATATAGTGAGGGTGAGAGATGTGGAGTCTGAAGTCCCTAGTCTTGAGTCAGTCCCCATTGTTAATGAGTGTCTAGAAGTATTTCCCGATGATTTTCCTGGTATTCCTCCCGAAAGGGAAATAAACTTCGATATTGACCTTCTCCCGGATACGCAACCTATCCCTATTCCTCCTTATAGATTGGCTCCAGCAGAACTTAAGGAGTTGAAAGAACAATTAAAGGATCTATTGGATAAACGTTTCATTCGACCGAGTATCTCTCCTTGGGGTGAACCGGTCTTGTTTGTTAAGAAGAAAGATGGGTCCCTCTGAATGTGTATTGAATATCGACAATTGAACAAGGTGGCCATTGAGAATAACTATCATCTTTTAAGGATCGATGATCTATTTGACCAACTTCAAGGGGTAAGTTATTTGTCTAAGATTGATCTCCGGTCGGGTTATCACTAATAGAGGGGTTTTCCTCCATTGCTTCTCCTTTGACGGCTTTGACTCAAAACAAGGCTAAGTTCATATGGTCTGATGCTTGTGAGAAAAGTTTTCAAGAGTTGAAAGATAGACTTACTTCCGCTCCGGTGTTGACTTCACCGGAAGGTACGGATGGTTTTGTGGTATATTGTGATGCCTCTAGAGTTTGATTGGGATGTGTGCTTATGCAAAATGGTAAGGTGATTGCCTATGCTTCAAGGCAACTTAAGGTTCATGAGAGGAACTATCCTACCCACGACCTTGAATTGGTGGCGGTGGTATTTGCCTTAAAGATTTGGAGGAATTATTTGTATGGGGTTCATGTGGATGTTTTCACTGACCATAAGAGTTTACAGTATGTGTTTACCCAAAAATATCTAAATCTTCACCAAAGAAGGTGGCTTGAGTTATTGAAGGATTATGACATGAGTGTTCTTTATCACCCTAGCAAAGCTAATGTAGTAACAGATGCTCTTAGTAGGTTGTCCATGGGTAGTGTTGCTCACATTGATGAGGATAAGAAATAATTGGTATGAGATGTACATAGATTGGCCCATTTGGGTGTTCGATTAGTAGACTCTACCAAGGGTGGTGTCATGTTCATAATGGTTCCGAATCATCTTTTGTAAGTGATGTGAAACCTAAGCAATGTCTAGATCCGATTTTGGTAGAATTGAAAGAAGCGGACTCAAGAAGTCCGTCGAGGCTTTCTCCCAAAGGGGAGATAGGGTACTTAGATACCAAGGTCGATTATGTGTTCCAAATGTTGATGAGCTAAGGGAACAAATTTTGGAGGAAGCCCATAGTTCTCGATATTCCATTCACCCGGGAGCCACCAAAATGTACCGTGATTTACGGGAAGTCTATTGGTGGAATGGGATGAAGAGGGATATTGCGGGATTTGTGGCTAAATGTCGAAATTTCCAACAAGTAAAGGTTGAGGATTAGAAATCGGGAGGTTTATCCCAAGATATTAGCATTCCTATTTGGAAGTGGGAAGATGTGAATCTGGACTTTATAGTAGGGTTGCCACGCACTCGGTACCAATATGATTCGATTTGGGTTATAGTAGACCGAATGATGAAATCGGACCATTTCATCCCCATCAAGATTTCTTATGCGGCGGAATACTATGCTAAGTTATATTTGAGGGAAATAGTTATATTGCATGGTGTGCCATTTTCCATTTTATATGATAGAGGTACTCAGTTTACTTCTCAGTTTTGAAAATCCTTCCAAAAAGGTCTTGGCACAAAAGTGAAGCTTAGCACGACTTTTCACCCACAAACCGATAGGCAACCGGAACGAACGATCCAAACTTTAGAGGATATCTTGAGAGCATGTGTCATTGATTTCAAGGGAATTTGGGATGATCACTTGCCATTGATCGAGTTAGCTTATAATAATAGCTACCATTCTAGTATTGGTATGGCCCCCTTTGAAGATCTTTATGGTAGGAGGTGTAGATTTCCCATAGGGTGGTTTGAAGTGGGTGAAGTTGCTTTGATTGGACCCGAATTAGTTTATGAGGCTATGGAGAAAGTCCGGCTCATTAGAGAGAGGTTGAGAACCGCCCAAAGCCGACAAAAGTCCTATGCCGATGTTAGAAGAAGAGGCCTTGAGTTTGAGGTTAGTGATTGGGTCTATTTAAAAATCTCACCCATGAAGGGTGTGATGAGGTTTGGGAAGAAAGGGAAACTTAGTCCCCGATTTATAAGCCCATATCAAATCTTGAGACGTGTTGGTAAGTTTACTTATGAGTTAGATTTGCCAAATGAGTTGGCAACCGTACATCCCATTTTCCATGTCTCTATGCTTAAGAAGTGAATTAGAGATCTGACATCCATAGTTCCCCTTGAAGGATTGGGAGTTGTTGAGTGTCTTTCATATGAAGAAATTCCGGTTGAGATTTTGGACCGGCAAGTTAAGAAATATAGGAACAAGGAAGTTGCTTCCGTGAAGGTTTTGTGGAGCAACCACTTAGTTGAGGGTGCTACTTGGGAGGCCGAGGTCGATATGAAGTCCCGATATCCTTATCTCTTTCCTTCTACTCTAACTTGAGGTAATGGGTTTCCTCTTTATTTGTTTTATGTTGAGAAGTCATTTGTGTTTTATGTGTTTTCCCTGATTTCCTTATGTGCATGTTCATAAAGTAGCTTTAGTCTTAGATGAAATGGCTTATGTGAATTTTGTTCCTCATGTGGTAGTGTATTGAGTGTAAGTTGCCTATAGACTCCATGAGATGAATTGATGAACATGTTTTAGATATGCTTTTTGAGATTGATTTGCATATGAGCTCCATGAGATTGTGTTGAGCATGATTTAGATTGGAGAAGGTAGTTCCGCCTCGAATATGGGAAATCTAAAAATTTCATGCATATTGGGTTGTTAGATGTAGTTCCTACTTCCTTAAGGTGCATTGAATAGAGTTGGCTCGGAGTTGATGTTTCCTCCTTAGTTGTGTGCATTGGATGTGTTGCATGCATAATGGGTTGCTAGTCTTGAGTCTTTTTGTTTAAAAACGTGCTTAGAACCTCATTCGAGGATGAATGTTCCCAAGGGGTAGATAGTGTAACACCCCGTACCCGAACGAGGAAAATCTAGAAAATTTTCAGAACCTCAAGGTGTCACCCACAAGGGAAAACCACTCCCCGTGGTTGGACCCATACCACATGGGTGAGCCCGTTTGTAAGCACCTTGGAAACTTCCTGAGGTAGTGAACCACGAGACCAGGACCCACGCCACGTGGATGGGTCCACGGTCCGTGGGAAGGGAGTAGTGGGTCAAGGTCCTGAAAACCAAGTACCAAACCACCAACCACTGTTCACCAGGACGGATCGTAGGTCCATCCACAGTCCGTCAGTGTGGTCTCGTGGGTCGGGCCTGTGGGACGGTTAAGTTGAGGATTTAAGGGTCTTTTCTGGTTTTAATTAAGTTAATGTGCTGTCGCTTTGCCTATGTATAGACCACCTATATAAATATTTCTAACCACCAAAATACGCTAATTAACTCATTCTCTCAAATCCTAAAACTCCTCTCAAATATTCTCTCTCTAGAAGATGGAAGAAGAAGGAAGAAGACGAAGCTAGGTCAAGATCAAGTCTCCATTTTTCAAGCTTGTGAGGGCTTTGTGGTCAAGGTATGTTAGCTTTTCATCCACGGATATCTTCCATCCATGGAGTCCCTTAGAATTCCCCGAATTGATGAAGAATTACCCCATTCTAGTTAGGGTTTCTTCAATTGTTGTGCGTTATGATGATCATGGATCCAATTGAGTGGATTGTGATTGTTTATGATAGAATTAGTATAATTACATGTTATTAGAGTGAAATTACATGTATCCATGCCTATTCCGTGATTATGACCTAGAATTGATATAGTTGGGTTGATGCCATGAAGGGAAACTTTGTGGGTTTAAGCTTGTCCTTAAAGAATTGAGGAATTATGATTAGAATTGCTTGAGAATGAAACTTAGATGATGATCATGATATCTAGGGCTTGAGAGTAAAGCATATGATGTGAATTGTTGGTAATTGATGTTATTGTTGAGGAAGGGATACTTCCCACATAAATTGCCTAATTATGAATGGATGAATGTGAAGGATTTACTCACATGAATGATTCTAGGTTTTAAAGGATTGCTCACCTAAAATAAATCTAGACTAAAAGATGATGTAAGTGTTAAGGCTAGAGGTGATTACCCTAGACCACCATATAAAAAGATATGAGGTTATTCCAATACTCCTTAGAATTGAACAAGAGGTGAGTCCCCACGTTCTTACTATGATGAATGGACATGGAGGCGAGTACCCATGCTGGGCTGGAAGTTCATAGGACAGTTTGATTATTTCCAATTCGAGGTCGTGTACTATGATTCGAGGCCAGAGTCCTCAGTTTGAAGCTGACGTTCTATAGTTCGAGGCCGTTATTTCCAACTTTAGACTGTTGCTCTATGGTTCAAGGCTGTTACTTATTTGAGATACTATCACCTGTTGGTTTGAGGCCCAGTTGACTCTTATTGGACTTGGGAGTGGGTGTTTACTTTTTATAGTCACAGCTATTTTGTGTACCTATCGGGCTTATGGAATCCGTTTGGATTAGTTTATTTAAACATGCACATGAGTGTATCTTTTGGGCTTTTGGGGGTTCGTTTGGATTATTTTATTTAAACATGCGCATGAGTGTATCTTCGTGGCATCCGGGGTCTTGTTTTGTTTTGTTTAGTTGTACTTAGATTTACTTTTTGTATGCTCGTGTCCCTTTTTTTTATATCCGCTTTGACCTCTATTTGTGTCTAGATTCTATCTTTTTAGATTGTTTTTATCTTTCTTGCTCGGTTAGCCTATGATTCCTACTGAGCACCTTATTTTAGTACTTATGCTACATTCTACATCTTCTCGTGATGCATGTCCTAGTACTAGTTACCAGTGGTGATCATTCGTGCTGTCTTTTGCAGTTTGTGGATATCGGAGATGAGGGTGAGCAGTTGGCGTCTTGGATCAACCTGTCTCCTTCTGTATATATATGTTTGCTTGTTTTATGTGTTTGAAACGGCTCGTTGTCGTCCACTTTTGTGACTTGTATTTATCTTCTTAGACATTTTCTATACTCGTGACTTCCAGGTCCTGAAAGGGTATCTATTGTATTTAGCTTTTAGCTTGCTTTCCATTTCTGTGTTTTCTTATTGGTAGTATTATTAATGTTTAGTCCTACCCTTGTACTCACTACTTTTCATTCTGAGTATGGGTTGGCTTGCCTACTCGTCGGTTAAGTTAGATGTCATCATGACTCAGGAAGCTGGGTTGTGACACTTAGTTCACTCATATAGGCTGGTGAATATATCGTTGGATAGTTCTGAAGCCTTTTTGTTCGGGTGCCATCTTTGTGGCCCATACGTTCTCTTATCTAAAGGTGAAATCGCAGGAGAAAAAGAGCTAAATGAGTTTGCCGATGGAAATGGAGCTTTTAGAAAGTTCACTCGATTTGAGGATATCAAGATTTGAGGCTATGATTTTTTTGAAGAGATGAAGATTTAAAGATAAGGATTTTTGAAGATATGATATTTTGAAGATTGTATTAAACTGGAATGATGTCTACAATATGTATTAAAAATGTATTGTGCCTAGATTATAATGTATTATAAGTGTATTATAAATTATTTAGGTTGGGATCACTAAAAAGAGAGTGAAGTCTTCAATATGTATTATAAATATATTGTTAATGAATGCAAAATGTAGCAGACAAAAAAGCAGTCAATGATTCATAGACTGAATAAAACTTGTATCAATAATTAATTCGACAAGTAATTTAATCGTAACAAATGAAGAGACATAATAAGCTGCAAAATGATTAAACTAGAATTTAAAATGTATTACACACATATTAAAGTTGAATTAGAAGAGAATTAAACATGAATGCAAAATGTAGCAATTGAAAGAGCTTTCTGTGATCTGTAAACTAAATAAAATTTGTATCAATAATGTATTAAACAAGTAATACAATCATAACTAATCAACCAATAAATTGCAAAATGAATTAAACTTATATCAAAAGCGTATTACACAAATATAAAAGTTAATTAGAAGAGAGAATTAAGCATGAATAGAAAACTTAGCGAATGAAAGACCGGACAGTGATCTATAGAGTAAATTAAACTTGTATCAACAATGAATTAAACAAGTAATCCAATATCAACAAATAAATCAATAAACTGCAAAATGAATTAATTTTGCATTAAAAATGTATTACACAATATTAAAGTTTAATTAGAAGAGAGAATTAAGAATGAATGAAAAACGTAACTAACGAAAGACAAGACAATGATCTATAGACTGAATTAAACTTGTCTTATTCATTAACAAAACATGTATTATATGTGTCTTATATATTATTTTGGTTTTTTTAACTAAGAACATGAGAGATGTTTGGAATATGTATTAAAAATTTAGTGTACATGTATTATAAATGTCTTATAAGTGTATACCCTAAATCATTTGGTTGGTATTACTAAGAAGAGAGTGAAGTTTACAATATGTATTATAAATGTATCATTCATGAATAAACTTATATTATATGTGTCTTATAAATTATTTTAATTTGTATCACTAAGAAATTGAGTGACGGTTGCAATATGCATTAAAAATGTATTGTGCATGTTTTATGAATGTATTACTAGTGAGGTGTGTAATATGTATTATAAATGTATTATTAATGAATAAAACATGTATTATATGTGTCTTATAAATCATTTTGATTTTCATCACTAAGAAAAAGAGTGATGTGTGCGATATGTATTACAAATGTATTGTACCTATATTGTAAATGTATTACAAGTGTGTTATCTAAATTATTTTGGTTGATATCACTAAAAGGGGAGTGATGTTTTAAATATGTATTAGAAATGTATTGTTCACGATTCTGATACAATTTCAAAGCAATTATAAAACATATCTAATACAACTTTAATACAATTGCGATACAGCTCCATAAATCTGTAACACCCCAGAAAATTTTTGAGCTAAGACTTGAACCATCCTTCGTAGTGAGTAAGCTTTTAACAAGAAATTTGAATTTTTCCTAAGTTTTAAGGTCACTAGATGTAGCACCTTGTGTTCCAAAAATAACTAGAGAGAATTCATTGAAGTCATTCCTAAGTTCTTCTATGTTTTGGGTCAACTTCAAACAACCAAAACTTTCAGTACAGGATGAGTTAGGTGGCCATAAGATATCAAGTGAAAGGTCTTGGAAGCCTCTTTGCAACGCCACAGAGTTTTCAAATTTTCAAGCTTGTATGAGGGAGATATGACTGTTTGAAGTTGGGATGTCCATTTAAGGAAAGTTACCCAGATTTAAGAGGGGTATTTTGGTCTATTCCTTACCCAATCAGATTTAATTCATTTTTAGTAATAATTTAGGGGTCTAATCAGATTATAATCAGTTTCATTCATCTCCAATATGCTTAGGGTTTTAGAAGAGAGTCCAAGAAGAGAAAAGAGGAGAAAAGAGGAAGGGTTCAAAGTGTTCGTCGAGATTCTTGAGTTTCGTTACGGATTTTTGCCATGGGTTTGATCCCTAAGAGGTATGTAAGCTTCCATAGTGTTGAGTTCGTTAACCCACGCGCCAATCATGATTTATTCAGCGTAGTTTCATTTTAGAAATTTAAAGATTTAAGTGATTGATGAGTTCTTGACAAGTGTTCTTGAAGTTTCATTCAAAATCTTGTTTTGTTGGGATTCCGATGAGTTCTTGAGATAATCGTATGGATTTTAAGAGTTGTTTTTAGTAGATTCCTGTTTGATTTTGTTGGGTATTCGAATCTAAGTTAGTTGGGAAGAAACCATTTGATTCTAGGTGAATTAGAGCTAAAAATTGAAGAAGAAAATTCGTCTGAGAGTTCTGGGGAGGGGCTGGGTCGGTGCACCCCAGATGCTCTTGGGGGGGTGAGGCGGCGCTCCAACAGTGAGCCACAAATGAGGTTCTGAACTTTAGGGGCTGGCGCCCCGCGCCAGGAATGCCACAGTGTCGCCTGCCCCCACTTTTTTTTCGTCGGTTGTCCTGTTTGAGTTCTTTTGAAGTGTATTTCCCCCCCCCCCCCCTTCTGATTCTAAACACTCTAAACTACTTCAAAAAACCTAGAAATCATTCATCACATGAATCATAAACTTGATTTCATAATTCAAATTCAAGGTAGAGTTAGTATTTAAGTCTTGAGAGTTCTTTCGAACATTTTAAGAAAGTCCCTTTGAGTCCTTTTGAAGAGTCTTCCTCAATTTGTAATAACTTGTTTCAAGACTCGAGCAAGTGAGTATGAGAATGACGAGAATGTATTCATGAGTATAATTTATCATCACGAGATCCTTCAAATCATGAACCATAACTCTTGAATTCATAATTCACATTCAAGAGAGAGTTAAGAGTAGAGTTCAAGAAAGCTTTTGAGTTCAATTGCGAATTCTTTGAGATCAACTATCTATTTGAACTAAGTTTTGAGAAATTAAGCATGAGAATGGGAATAGTTGTATACATGAGTTCCATATTATTATTTAGACCCTCGAGTCGAGTCGTCCATGCCCATAATTCCGCATGAACTTTATAAATTTAGCATCTTTGAGAGGAGTAGTAGGTTCAAGTTCTAAGTCTTGATTATTGAGTTCCTAAACCTTTTGAGATTATATTCCTAAGAATGGGACTACTACATGTTACCCATGAAGGTCCTTTTAGTTGGTAGTTCATGCCCATAATTCCGCATGAACCCTATGAGTTGAGCATTCTTAAGATGAGTAGTATGATTGAGTCTTTGAGTTCTATGTATTGTTATTGAAAACCTTTAATTGAGTCGTTCATGTCCATAATTCAGCATGAACCCTATTTGAAGAAGTCTTTTGCAAAGCTTTTTAATTTTTTTTAAGACTTCACCATATGAGTTCGAGGAAGAGTAGAGCTGAGTTCATTTTCTTTAAAATGATATATGGGAACTAAGTATTCCTAAGAGTAAATGTTTTTTCATTTAAGTAGAGAGGAAACAACGATTTCCAAAAGAGTTTTCATGAGTAGTTTTGTACCATCTCTTTTACGAGAAAGATCTTTTGTGTAATAATCTCAAACCACAGAAGAGTTAAGTTTTTAAACATCTGAGCTAGTTACATTTTTAGAAGTAGTATTGAGCACTGATATGGGGACGAGTTCAAATATCTCAAGTCTCCATAAACCATGTAGCAACCATGGGTAGAAAAAGGTCATACTTTTTAGATGATTTCTTAATCCTTTTTAGCATAGACTAGTGAATTCAGTTAGTAGTAGGTTCTATACCCCGGCAAAGTATAGGACAGCCTTGGCAGCGTGAGGAAAGATGATGTATCATCACATAGTTCATAGTGATGGTTGTTGGTTAGAGAATCTCCCACAGAGTTATATTGTATTTCTATATACAAATTGAATATTATTGTATTTTTCAATACATTGAGTTGCTATCTACAGTTTTACAACTTTCCATATATTGCATCTTTTATTGTTTCTTTATCCTTGAGTATCTTGAGTTGAGTACTTTTGAGTTAAGTAGAGTATCTTTGAGTTGAGTATCTAATCTTTGAGTTGAGTATCTTATTCTTGAGTCGAGTTGAGTTGAGTGAGTTGAGAAGAGGTAAGTATGTTTCCTTTTATCAAGTTCAAGCTTATGTTTATGCTTTAAAATTCCCCTTACATGCTCATACATTCCACCTACTGAGCCATTTGGCCTGCATCGTTTGATGATGCAGATACAGGTATTCATGATCTTCAACAGGTGTTTCGTTGAGGTCATGTGATATTCCAGTCAGCTTTTATGAACCTTCTTATATTCCGGAGGACTTCACTTTTATATTACAGTTAGTGAGATGTCGTTGGTCTTATCCCAATATCCATCTGTAATAGTAGAGGCTTTATAGATAGACAGTAGAGTTTGAGAAGTGTCTTTCATTTATTTTGTTAAATGTTTTAAAGACTTGAGTTGCCTATCTCCGGTGAGTTGAATATACTATTTTATACAGAGTTAATCTTTTGAGTTAAAGATTTTGTAATTGAGATCAATGAATTTTATTTAGTTTGAATCTTTGTATGCTTGAGTTAGTCTTCCTCTTGTAGTCAGCCAGGATTAGGGTTCACTTGGGGACCAGGAATGGTTTTCGAGAGCCAGCCACGTCTAGGGTGTAGGCTCGGGTCGTGACAAACTTGATATCAGAGCACAGAGTTTGAGTGTCCTAGGGTGTCTATTAAGCCGTGTCGGTAGGATCTTGTTTATGGTTGTGAGGACCCCACTTCTACAAACAAGGGACTACAAACATTTATGAAAAGTTTCCTTTCTTTCATACTCTTAATCGTGCAATAGAGCTATGCCATAGAGATTTATTCTAGCTCATGCTTTCTCATATCCATTCGACTACCCCCATACTAGAGGTGGTTGAAAAGCAAAGTCAGTCCTTTATAGATGAGTTGCTCTTACCAAAAAAAATAATCTTGAGGAAGTCATGTGACTCCAGAGGGGCTTGAGAGAAGCCCATGAGTGAGTAAGTGTTTATTTTCAGAGGAATGCACCCATATTCATATGAATCGTGCATTTGAGCTAAAAGTGAGTTGTACTCTCTTACCTAAGCCTTGTTTCTGCTGAGATACTTATGGGAAAGTATGTTTAGAGCTTGGGGTAGTATTTTTACCCTAAAAGATAGTATGAATTAGGAGATCATGAGCAGTAGTAGTGACAGTGCCCAGAGTTAGAGGAAGGTATGCAGAGATATAGAGATCTATGAAAGGGAGATATTGATGGGGAAGATTATCTTATTATAGTCATGCACCGAGTAAGTTGTTGATTAGGAGTTTTCACTTATGAGTAGACTAAGAAGTGATGAGTTGTGAAGATTCCATCATAGGAGGTAGAGTGTGTTTTAGCTAGAAAGGAGCTGGTGATGAAGTGTCATTGTGTAGGTAATGTCCAAGTGTAAGTGTTGAATAGAAGGGAAAAAGTATTCATAAAGTAATAGATATAAGCTAGGCTTATTATTTGTTTGAGAGGGTCATGATGTTCAGAAGGTTATAGAACTGATCAAGTAATGAGGTATAACATAGTAGGTGAGCAATCGTATTGATATTCGGGTTTAGTAATGAACATTAAGCTTGAATTTGAGATGAGTGTCATGATCCGAAGAATGGAAACATAAGGGTGATGATGTTAGTCTTGATATTTGATCTAGTAGACTTGACATAGAGTAGGTGAGGAATTGAGATGTTAGTTGCAATGAATGTGAGTAGTACCAGTGAGAGATCCTAACGTTTAGATAAGGGAAGTGAAGTGTGGCTAAGTCACAAGAGTAAAAAGAACATTATGAGGTGTACCGAGAATGTATGTAATTAGAAGAGGATAACAGAAACACCTTAGAAAGAAGTCTTAGTACCTGCTTATGGAGAGTTCGGTAGTCATGAGATAAACTTCTCCCGAGTGTTAGAGTAAAAGAGGATGTAGACAAGTTGGAGATAATGGAATAGGTCCATAGCTTTCAAGTGTCAGCTTCAGACCTAAGGGGGAGATGACGAGATGAGAAATCAAGTCAAGTGTTTGAGAATAAGATAGTAATGAGTTCCAAAGAGTATGGGAGATATCTTCTCAGAGGTCCTTTTAGTAATGGAGTAATGTTAGAAAGAGAAGGTTAATGATCTTATCGTGATAGTGGTGGTGTGACAATTCCATCTAAGGTTATAAATGAGGAGGAAGAGGAGGATGAGGTTTTACTATGAGAAATAGTTAAATGAGAGCCCTTAGTTGGTTCCGAAGGAGTTGGTTAGTAGGAGTCCATGGAGTTACTTGAAGTACTAAGCTTGAATTTTGTGTTGTTAAACTTTAGGTTGTTCTTGATATGAGCCCAATGTGGTGGTAAAGAGTAATAGTTTTGGGATGAGATTCCCTATAGAGAGGTATAGAACCTGAACCCAATGATTTGGGTTAAGCTTGAATATAGTAAGAGCATACCATTAGACTCATACCTAAGTAAGAGTAACCCCATTCCATACCCAGTCCAGTCGTCATTCGAGGACGAATGATCCCAAGGGGGAGATATTGTAACACCCCAGATTTTTTTTGAGCTAAGACTTGAACCATCCTTCGTAGGGAGTAAGTTTTTACCAAGAATTTAAATTTTTCTTGAGTGTTAAGTTCACTAGATGTGGCACCTTTTGTTCAAAAGGGAACTAGAGAGAATTCATTGAAGTCATTCCTAAGTTCTTCGATGTTTTGGGTAAACTTCAAACGACCATAACTTTCATTACAGGATTATTTAGGTGTCCCTTAATATATAAAATGAAAGGCGTTGGAATCCTCTTTCCAACGCCACCGAGTTTGCAGATTTTCGAGCTCGTATGAGGGAGATATGACTGTTTGAAGTCGGGCTGTTCATTTAAGGAAAGTTACCAGGATTTAAAAGGGGTATTTTGGTCTTTTCCTTTCCCAATCAGATTTAATTCATTTTTAGTAATAATTTAGGGGTCTAATAAGATTAGAATAAGTTTGAGTCATCTCCAATACAGTTATGGTTTTAGAAGAGAGTCTAAGAAGAGAAAAGAGGAGAAAAGAGGAAGGGTTCAAAGCATTCGTCGAGATTCTTGAGTTTTGTTGTGGATTGTTTCCATGGGTTTGATCCCTAAGAGGTATGTAAGCTTCCATACTGTTGGGTTCGTTCACTCACGTGCCATTCATGATTTATTCAGCGTAATTTCGTTCTTGAAATTTAAAGATTTAAGTTCTTGCTGAGTTCTTGACAAGTGTTCTTGAAGTTTCATTCTAAATCTTGTTTTGTTGGGATTTCGATGAGTTCTTGATATAATTGTATGGATTTTAAGAATTGTTTTTGAGTAGATTCTTGTATACTTTTGTTTGGTATTCAAATCTAAGTTAGTTGGGAAGAAACCATTCGATTCTAGGTGAATTAAAGCAAAAAATCAAAGAAGAAAATTCATCTGGGAGTTTTGGGAAGGGGCAGGGACGGCGCGCCCCAGATGCACCAGGTGGGCTGGGGCGGCACCCCAGCAGTGCGCCACAAATGAGGTTTTGAACTTTAGGGGCTGGCGCCAGGGTCGCCTACCCCCACTTTTTTTCCGTCGGTTGTCCTATTTGAGTTCCTTTGAAGTGTATCTTCCCCCTTTTCTGATTCTAAACACTCTAAACTACTTCTAAACAGCTAGAAATCATTCAATAATGAATCATAACCTTGAATTCATAATTTAAATTCAAGGTAGAGTTAGTATTTAAGTCTTGACAGTTCTTTCAAACATTTTAAGAAAGTCCCTTTGAGTCTTTTTGAGGAGTCTTCTACAATTTCTAATAACTTGTTTCAAGACTCGAGCAAGTGAGTATGAGAATGAGGATAATGTATTCATGAGTCTACTTTATCATCATGAGATCCTTCATATCATGAACCATAACTCTTGAATTCATAATTCACATTCAAGAGATAGTTAAGAGTAGAGTTCAAGAAAGCTTTTGAGTTCAATTGCGAATCCTTTGAGATCAACTATCGATTCGAACTATGTTTTAAGACAGTAAGCATGAGAATGGAAAGAGTTGTATACATGAGTTCCATATTGTTATTTAGACCCTCGATTCGAGTCGTTCATGCCCATAATTCCCTATAAACTTCATAAATTGAGCATCTTTGAGAGGAGTAGTATCTTCAAGTTCTAAGTCTTGAGTATTGAGTTCCTAATCCTTTTGAGATTATATTCCTACTCATGGGACTATTACATGTTACCCATGAAGTCCTTGAGTTGAGTAGTTCATGCCCATAATTCCGTACAAACCCTCTGAGTTGAACATTCTTAAGATGAGTAGTATCATTGCGTCTTTGAGTTCTATGTATGGTTATTGAAAACCTTGTATTTGGTCGTTCATGTCCATAATTTGGCATGAACCCTATTTTAAGAAGTCTTTTGCAAACTTTTTTAAATTTGGTTTAAGACTTGAGCATATGAGTTTGAGGAAGAGTAGAGCTGAGTTCATTTTCTTTAAAATGATATATGGGAACTAAGTATTACCAAGAGTAAATATTTTTACATTTAAGCAGAGAGGAAACACCGATTTCTAAAAGAATTTTTATGAGCAGTTTAGTACCATCTCTTTTACGAGAAAGATCTTTTGAGTAATAATCTCAAATCACAGAAGAGTTTTGTTTTTAAACATATGAGCTAGTTACATATTTGGGAGTAGTATTGAGCAACGATATGGGGACGAGATGAGATAACTCAAGTCTCCATAAACCATGTAGCCACCATGGGTAGAAACGGGTCATACTTTTTAGATGATTTCTTAATGCTTTTTAGCATAGACTAGTGGATCCACTTAGTAGTAGGTTCTGTACCCCGATAAAGTATAGGACGGCCCTGGCAGTGTGAGGCAAGACGATGTATCATCACATAGCTCATAGTGATGGTTGTCGGTTAGAGAATCTCCCACAAAGTTATATTATATTTTTATATACAAACTGAGTATTATTGTATTTTTCAATACATTGAGTTGCTATCTACGGTTTATAGATTTCCATATATTGCATCTTTTATTGTTGCTTTATCCTTGAGTATCTTGAGTTGAGTAATTTTGAGTTGAGTAGAGTATCTTTGAGTTGAGTATCTAATCTTTGAGTTGAGTATCTTATTTTTGAGTCGAGTTGAGTTGAGTGAGTTGAGAAGAGGTAAGTATGTTTCCTTTCATCAAGTTCAAGCTTATGTTTATGCTTTAGAATTCCCCTTACATGCTCGTACATTCCACATACTGAGCCATTTTTCCTGCATCGTTTCATGATGCAGATACATGTATTCAGGATAATCAACAGGCTTTTCATTGAGGTCATGTGATATTCCAGTCAGCTTTGGTGAGACTTTTTAAATTCTGGAGGACTTCACTTTTATCTTACAATTAGTAGTTTTGAGATGTCGTGGGTTTTGTCCCGATATCCTTATGTAATAGTAGATGCTTCATAGATAGACAGTAGAGTTTGAGAAGTCTGTTTCATTTATTTTGTTAAATGTTTTAAAGAATTGAGTTGTCTATCTTTGGCGAGTTGAATATAATATTTTATTCAGAGTTAATCTTTTGAGTTAAAGATTTTGTAATTGAGATCAATGAATTTTATTTAGGTTTAAGGTTTGTATGCTTGAGTTAGTCTTTCGCTTGTAGTCAGTCAGGATGAGGGTTCGCTTGTGGACCAAAAATGGTTCTCGAGTGCCGGCCACGTCCAGGGTGTAGGCTCGGATTGTGATAAAATATCATCTTTTTTCGAGCTTCAGTCTAACATTTCTCCTAAAATCCATTCTCAGTTTTACCAAACCATCTTAAAATTGAGATAGAAACTCTTAACGATATTTATAATTACTTGTAGAAGCAACCTATCAAATAAAATCACAAATTTGTAAAACTCAAATAATGAATTCTAAATTTGAAGCTTTAAAATGATCATCAATGGTGAACTCTTGCTGCTCTAATTTTATAGATTTGAAATTTCTAGTTGAGCATATGAGCCCATCTTCTTGTTGCGTTTTCGGGTGAAAATCATGATATATGGGCAAAAACTAATTTGAGAATAGTTCTTTAACTGAAAATTTCAAAGAAGAATAAGAAAAAGAAGAATAAAAAGAAGAAGAGGAAGAGCAAAAATGGCAGAGAAAGAGGGAAAGAGGTGAAGATAGATGGGCTTTCACTGTACAAATATTTTAATTCCGAAAAAATGCTATATTTAGTTAGCAAAATTTTATTACCATTGATGGTAAATATTTTGTTAATATAGCTTATTTATATTATTACACCCTTTTTAGTCCATAAACCAATCAGCCAATTTAAATTTCTAAAAAAATATAAATACCTGAAGCATTCTTTATTGTCCTAAATCAAATAGGGTTTCATTTCCCTGTACATTGGTGTCTCTCTTTCTTCTCTTATTTTCTTCCATTTTTTGAGAAAAAAAGTAATGAGCTTTACCAACTATGGATAGAGATTTTGTCCAATTTTTGTGAGAAGGCCTTCTCAATCACGTGAAGCCTACAACTTACAAGTTTGTCCAAAAGCTTCCCCCAATGTTCAAGTTTTTCAGATTTCTTTGATCAATTTCAAAAAATCCAAAATTTAATCCTGCAAAAAATCGAAAAGCCCTATGTTTTTGCCTTGTGTTAAGAGTTCATTTGAAAAAAGTTTTCAGCCGCCTATTTAACCCATAAGCTTCATAACAATTTATATGTTTCTTTAGCTTTGTCCTTCTCCATTGGCACTAGGTTTAACTTAATCGAGTTAGTCTTGCTGTCGTTTGCCAAAAGGGTGTAGATCCGAGGTCGAGATCCCCAGTTCTCTGCCCCGAAATAGGTGAGTGACCTTTATCTTTTTTTTTAATTCCAGGAGATATAAACGAACTTGTATTGTCGATTTGTTGTTAGTTTCAATTTAATTGCTTTCGTATTTGCGGCATAGTCAATCATTGATTCAAATCTTTATCCTTTGTTCACTGCTTTGTTGAAATCACATATTAAGTAATTTTCTTGCTATTGCCTTATTTTGGAAATCGTGATTTCAAAGATTTATTTTTATAGTCATTAAAATGCTTAGAAATTATCTCTTTACTTAAAGTTTGATATACGATTAAATTCTAATCAGTATATTTAAGTGTCGTTTTGTATAGCTCGTTTATGCTTTGTCGAAACTTTGCCGCTGAATATTTAAATTATATGTCATGAAATTTATTTTTCAACTTCTAACTTGTAAAGGTCTTGTTTTAAATTTCTTGATGTACTATTAATTCTAACTTAGGCTCATTTTTATGCATAATAATTATTTTATTTGAGCAGTAGTAACAATTTTGAAAAGAAAGAGCATGTTAAATTTGAATATTCATTTATTAGGCAGGCCTTTAGGATTTTTTTATAGGTAGTCTTTTGAGTTTCAACATCTAAGTCATGATTTAACAATATTTCTCATTTAAGTAAAGTACCATATTGTTTGTTTGGTCTGCAGTTCTACCAAGTAGTGTGAGCAGATATTTATAGCTATGTTTATATGTTGAATAAGAATTAATCTTGTACTTCCTCTATTTACAAATGACCTTTGCTTTAACTATTTCAACTTTCATGAATTATTAGTTAAGAATCATCTTCCCTAATCTTTATTTTCCTCTTTTATTTTACATGTACACCTTGGGAGAAAATTGGAGTCTTCGTAAAAGACTCTCGCTATTGTGAGAAGTCTCCTTTGAGACTCCATAGTATCTCTCATCCGAGCAATAAGAAATCAATATTATATATTCTTAAGTCATACATGATAGTGACAAAAGCAATTGACATGCTTGGGGTGCCTATGACATCCTCTTTCCTTTTCTTCCTTATTCCTTATATCTAACCTTTTGTGATCTCAATTTATTGTTATGCTTAAATTTATTTTCATGTTTTGGATTATATATTGAGGCTTACGGTTAACATAGGAATATTAGTAAAAATTTATAGTTAAACTACATGATATCTTGTCTAACTAAATACTTAAGCTTGTCATCAAAGTCTAATTTCTCAAATATTTCCTTAACCTTAACAAAAGATTTTTCGAATGGCTTATTATTTACTCCTATATTTAAACTAACATATTTTTCAACGAGTTAAATTTATTTTCATCGAAGCACTTGATTAAAAAGTGATACTCTATCTCGTTTAAGTATTAGATGTTAAATACTTTAATTACGATAAACAAATATAATAGTCCATATTTGGCTTCTTTTTTTAAAAAATGTCTTGAGTTAATCTTGGTTCAATGCTAAAAAGGACATGTCAAAGTACAACTTCACTTTTTATAAATCCAAATAAAAAAATAGATTCTTACAATTAAATGTTCAAATTGTTGCTTTCACTAATTTAAAGTATAGGTAATTTTGTATATACAACTTATCTACTTAGTAAATTTGAAACTAAAATTATTTTATTTTATGGAACTTCTCTAAAAATACTTATAATATGTCTTTTAAGTTGCATTTATGCTTAAGTCATATTTTTAATCAAGTTAATTTTTTGTTAACCTAAGCTTATTCGGTATTTGTTTTTAACGAATCTTAAAGGATGCCTTAGACCTTTCCTTTAGGATCCCTAGAACCCTTACCTAGAATAACATAAGTTGAGTAGATCATTAATTGAAGGTAATTGTTGCATTACTTAGTTAAATATTTACGTGTCCTAATTCACCTTTAAAAAATAATTAGGTGGCGACTCCTTAAGTTAATTATTGATGAATCACTAGTATGTTGTACAATATTTGACACGAGTAAAAATGGGGTATAAAGAAATTTTGACGAAGAATAAATATAGGAATTAATCAAATTCTTTTCTAGTTACAGGGCCTCTATACCTGATGATTTTCCAATTCTCTTTTACCCGACCTTCTAGGATCTGATTAAGGGAGAGATTATGGAGGCTATGCATTACTTTCATGAACATCAGGTTTTTGTGGGAAGCTTAAATGCCAATTATGCGGTAGTCATTCCTAAAAAGGCAGATGCAATTCAACTTAGAGGTTTCAGGCCTAGCCTGATATCGGATGTACAAAATTATGGCCAAAGCTTTGGTAGAATGAATGAAGAAGGTGATAAATAACATGATAAATAGGAACTAAATGAAATTCATCAAGGGAAGAAAGATAATGGATGCAACCCTTATAGCAAGTGAATGTATTGACACAAGAATCAGAGCTGAGGTGGCTGGACTAATGTGCAAGTTAGGCATTGAAAAAGACATTGACCATGTCAATTGGGAATATCTTCTTACTATCCTTACTTAAATGGGATTTGGTAATAAACGGATAAAGTGGATAAGTTTTTGTATTAAAACTGTCAGATTTTTCATTCTTGTTAATGGAGATTCAAATGGTTTTTTTCCTTCCGAAAGGGGTCTCATACAAGGGGATCCCCTTTCCTCTTTATCATTTCCATGGAAGGTCTAAGAAATATGGTAAGAATTGCATTACAGAATAACTGATTATGGAGTTTCAAGATCAACAATGGAGGATTGGAGATACGCCACCTACATTATGCAAATGACACCCTCATCTTTTGTAAGACAGAAAAAGATCAGGTCTTATCTATCAGGGTAATGCTAGTTGTATTTGAAGCTTTATCTGGTCTGAAGGTAAATTGGAGAAAAAGCTACCTATTTCTTATAAAAGAGGTGGACAACATTCAGACCTTAGCTGACATCCTTTAGTATGGAATAGAAAATCTCCCTGGTGCCTATCTAGGCATGCCCGTAGGTAACAAACACAAAGAGCCGGAGATCCAGTATTGCATTAAAGAGAAGGCATCTAAGAGATTTTCACGGTGGAAAGCCCAATATTTATCTCTAGGGGGGAAACTTACTCTTATCATCTTTGTTTTAGACTCACTCCATACCTACATGATGTCTCTGTTACCCATCCCATCTAGTGTAACCAAAAAGCTAAACAAATTTAGATGGAACTTCCTATGGAAAATGAAAAAGGTAGGGGTGGCTACAACCTAGTGAAATGGGAAGTGGTTCAACTAAGTAAGACACATGGTGGCCTGGGCATCTGAAACCTAAAGCTTTATAACACTTGTCTTATGATGAAGTGGCTATGGAGGTTCAATGAGAAGGAAACAACTCTCTGGAAGGAGGTCATCTCTCACAAATATGGCGAAGAGAGCCCTTGGGTCAGAGGAGACAGTTGGTGTGAGGAGATCAATCAGGTCCGTATGGACCAAACTACACATCAACACCAGGATTAGAGTAGGGAATTGGCTCAGAACCTCATTCTAGGGAGATATCTGGATAGGCCATTCCTCTCTTCATGAGGCCTTTCTTGATCTGGCAACTTGAAGTAGTAAAACTACATCCAGTGACGGAATATAATTTTTAGAAGACAACTCAATTACTAAGAAGTGGAAAGCGTAGCAAGTTTGCAAAAATTGCTTGAGACTTTCAATGGAATAGGCACTGATTCTGATTCCCTGAAATTAAAGCACTCAGAGGATAGCATCTTATCAGTAAAGAGATGTTACAAGTAGGAGAACAACTCAACATTGGGAGAAACTCCAAAGCTCTGGAAACAACATTGGAAAAATGAAGTCCTTCAAAAAATGAAGTGTTCTACTTGGTTGGTGGCTAAAAAGCATGCCTCACTTAGGAAGTCCTCCGAAAGAAAGAAAGAATTTTAGTTCCTAAATATTTTTTGTGCAATGGAACTGGGGAAACTAATAACCACCTATTCTTGCACTGCAAATTTACAGCTTAACTCTGGCAACTATTCTTAACTCTTACAAAGATTGAGTGGACAATGCCTGAGGAAACAGATGATCGACTAAGCTGCTGGATGAGAAGGGGGTAAGAAAGAGCCAGAAGAAGTGGTGAAAGACGATACCTTCATGTATTTTGTGGACAATGTGGAGAGAAAGAAATAGAGATGCTTTAAAGATAAATCAAAGTCCGCTATTGATGTAAAATGGAATTGCCTAGTCTCCCTATTTTTTTGTTGTTGTAAAAAGAAATATATAGAGGAAGCAGATGACTATGTAGATTTCTTCGAAGAATCATAAATCAAGATTCTATATTCTTTTTTTGTAATTTTTTTTAGAGGTGGCCAGCATTCCTTAATGTTGAAGAATACAACATTACCTTGTGTCTAAAAAAAACTTGTTTGTTCACCATATTTGCTCAGAGAGGAGAGAAGAATACACCACACATGAGATGTGTATATTAGCCTTGTAATCAAGGGTTAAATAGAAAACAACATTCACAATAAATTAACCAAATTATGCTAGCCAAAACATGTTTAAAATTCTCATGTTAACTAGGAAATGTAATAAAACACCCAATCTTCTTCACCCAAATAGACCAATTTTAGAAATGTATTTGACACTCAAAAATAGCACTAGTCTTAACTTTCAGATTTAAGATAAAAAAAATTAGTACTTCTGAAAGTTATATATTTCCCTTGGGTGTCAATTTCAACAAGTTGGCAAATCAAAAAATTGAAGTCCCCATAAAAATTATTGCATCCCAATAAATGCAAATAGAACATTGTAAAGCATTTCACATCAATAATTGAGATAATCATTACAAAATCATAAACACATTTTTTGCATTTTAAAATAGTTATTTTATTTTGACACCCCTCAACCCAACAAAGGAAAACAAAGAGAAAATATAGGTTTCTGCTACAAAAATTCCATCAGAAACTACTTCATGGCTAGCCTCTTCTACAAGTATTTTTATTTATCAATTATAGATATCTTCATATGATGATGACTAATGCTAAATGAAATTATATGTTTCTCCATGGTAAAGCACATCTTCCATCTTTACCACTATATGTGTGCAATTTAACTCACTAAAATCAACATGACTCCATGCTTCTCAAAACTTGATTCAACATGCAAGTAAAATATTAGACAACAAGTCAGCATCCTTGCCTTTGAAATAGTCAGGTTAACCTTATCCGAGCTTCCCTTAATATCCAAGGATTCATTTATTTACTTAAAAGTAGGGGCAGATATGCCATCTATCACTCAAGAAAAGGAGCGCAATAGAAACTAATTTCACTAAAATTAATCGTCAACATGACTCAATTCCAATAGAAACCAAACCAAAGCTGAAAATAAGTTTCACTGCATTAATAGCGATCAAATAAATGACAAGTCAATTTGATCTATGATTGTTGGCTCCTTTTCTCTTGACTGATTAATGAATTTTTTCGTTTTAAAAAAAAATCATTAATCAATAAAGAGAAAATGATCCAAGCAAACATAGATCAGATTAAATGAGGGGGTGTTTATGGATGTGACTTGAGTACCGAATCATTTTTGTGAGGTAATCGAAAATGATTTTTTTCTAGAAATGTCCTATGGCACCAGTGGCTTCAACGACAACGATATTTTTTTTCATCATGTGTGCTTTGCTATAGATTTTGTAGATTGATTGTTCTTTGCCGCCTATCATTCTATTTTTAAGACAGTATACAAGTTCAAGGATAGGGTTGAAACTGAAAATGTATGTGTAGACATCAAAAATTCGTTGGCTTTAAGATGGGTCTTTATAAGACTAGCCAAACCCATGTTCTTCAAACCTAGAGGTCCGTTAGAGATTGTTCGAGGTTACTCCACCTTGAACCCTCTTTTTATAGGTGTGGGCTATGGTTCAGGGTGGAGTAGCCTCCAAAAACCTCTAACGGGCCTCTAGGTTTGAAGAACGTGGACTGGACTAGTCTTGTAGAGTCCCATCTTAAATTTAACAAAATTTGGATGTCTACACATATATTTTCAGTTTAGACGCTATCCCAAAACTTGTATACTTTATATTAAATAGATTCATAAGTGACTAATAACATTAAATCTGCAGAATCTTTAGCAAAGCACACATGATGAAAAAATAGCTAATCATTGTTGTTGAAGGTTCTGGTGCAATAGGACCTTTCTAGAAAACTATCATTTCCGATTACCTTAAGAAAATGATTCGGTACTTAGTCACATCCACATACACCCCATCATTTCATCTGATCTATGTTTTCTTGGATTTTCACAAAAGATCATTAATCAGTTAAGAGAAAACGATCCAAGAAAACATAGATCAGATTAAATGATTTGATTTGTCATTTATTATATTGCTATCAATGCATTGAACATTATTTCTTTTTTTGGTTTTGTGTTCTATCAGAATTGAGTTGTGTTGACGATTAATTTTAGTAAAATTAGTTTTTATTGCTCTCCTTTTCAAAGGTGATTATTAGATGTCATATCTTCCCCCTACTTTTAAGTAAATACGTGAAGCCTAAGGTATCAATACAAGATCAGATAAGGTTAATATGACCATTTCAGAGGAAAGGATGCTGACTTGTTTCCTAATATTTTACTTGCATGTTGAATCAAGTTCTGAGAAGCATGTAATCATGTAGATTGTAGTGAGTCAAATTGCATACATGTAGTGGTAAAATGGCAAAGTCTGATCTTCTCCATGGGAAATATATAATTTCAGTTATCATTTGTCATCATCATATGAAGATATCGTTAATTGATGAAATAAAATGTGCTTGTAGAAGAGGCTACTAAACCATTAGGTAGTTTATGATGGGCTTTTTGTAGCAGAAACCTGTATTTTCTCTTTATTTTCCTTTGTTGGGTTGAAGGGTGTCAGAAGAAGATAACTATGTTAAAATGCAAATTATGATGGTCTCTGATCCCACCAACGGTTGACCAGTATGGTCCGTGGTTGGACCTACGGACTGTAGGTGAGGGTTAGGAGCCAATTGGAGGAAAATTCCTATTGGGTCAACTTCAAACGGTCATATTTTTTAGGACAAAATGAATTAGGTGGACCATGACCTATCAAATTAAAGATAATTTAATCCTCTTTCCAACGCCACCAAGTTTGCTAAAATCCACGCTCGGAGTAAGAAGTTATGCTCGTTTAGTGAAGCTATGTCGGGTAGAGCATGAATGACGACTCCTAACGATGGTTGGTAGTTCAAACGACGGCCCATCAGTCCTGTAGTAGATGTCACTCGTCAGTTTTAAGTCAGAGTCATTTTGATCCTTTCCCGTATGCGTTGGGCACTTAAAATACGTCGTTTGATGCCTAAACTACATCGTTTACTCAATCTAAGCCTAATAACTTAGTCAGACATATCCAGAATTCTCATTCTCCGAAATTCATCCAAACATGGAGTAAAAAGAAGTGGAAAAGTCGACAAAACCTCTCAAGAACAAAAAGCAGTGTTCTTTAAAGTTCATCCTTGAAATCAAAGGATTTCTCTGTAAATTTCTTCACCAGGTATGTGGGATTTCACTAGTGGATTACTTTCATCCACTAGGTCCCTAGAATTCAGTCAGCTCCTTGATTCTCCATATCATGTTTAGACCTAGGGTTTGTAAAACCTTAGATATTTACTGTGATTTAGCTGTTGTAGTATCCTAAATCAAAATACCTTATTTTTGAAAGTTTGCTTAATTCCTTGTATGAAATTCAGAATCCTAGTTTGTATAAATTCTCTTAGTTCATGAGTTATACCTGCTAGGTCAGTTAAACGGATAATCATGCTCCAGATTTCGAATGTTACATTATAAGTATATAAATGTTGCATTCTCAGATTGCATGTCAGTATTTTGAGCTATTCAGTATTTTAGTTAAATTTGTGTCATATACATATTCAGTTGGGAGTAGACTTAGCATCGAGTTGGACAAGGGTTCAGCGTACCCTCATAGTCCTAGAACTACGTGCCCCCATAGGAGTTTAAGTCCCCTCTGTTGGGCATCAGATTTAGTGATCATGCTAGTCATTCCTTTATACCCCTGGTAAGGTATATTGGGTCTTCTCGATGGGGTGTATACATCAGACTCCACGTTTAGCTCAAGTGGTTTATGTCGGTTAATAGTTGCTCCCACAGTCAGACTCTTAGTGCATTTGACCAGGTTTTCAGTATTTACTAGCATTCAATTCAGCATGTTATTTTCATGATTAGTACTTGGTCATTGCAGTCAGCTTAGCTTTTAAGTTTTGTTTCAGTATTTACATTCTTGCTCAGTTTATGTCAATTCTCAATTATGCTTTGTTCATCATATATATATTTGTTCAGCTTAGTATCTATATCCTTCATGCTCAGTACATTCCAAGTACTAAAGCATACTCTGCGCTATATCCTTTCATGATGTAGGTTCAGGTACTCAGCATCCAGAATGCGCTTAGATCAATTCTCGGTCCACATTTCAGGAGCTTTAGTGGTGAGTCCTCATACTTCGATGATAATAGACATGCTTTTCATTTTAGTCTTTTTATGCCGTTTGAAGTTTTGTTAGAGTAAGATGGGGGGCATGTCCCATCAACTCAACTAAGTTAGAGGCTTTTCTGACATAGTAGTCGATGCAGCTTGAGTTATTAAGTGGTGTTTCAGTCATCATTAGACTTTCATTATATTTTATATATTTAGACTAATTGGGGTTTTTCCCACTTTCAGGAATCCATTATTTTAGCTTCCGCATAGTACATGTCTTATTAAGTTATTCTCAGTATGCTTGATATATGCCAGACACAGGGTTAGCTTGGGGTCACTCGTGATCCTAGGTCCCGTTTTATGTCAATGGGGTAGCCTCGGGGCGTGACAGATGTAACACCTCGTATTCAAAAAAGCTAAAATCTATAGAACTTCAGAACTGGCAGGTGTCACCGATGAGACCCACCCACGGCTTGTGGTCTGAACCACGGACCGTAGGAAGGGTCCGTGGCTGGCCACCCAGAAATCCCCAGAAGAACCCCGACCCACGGCCAGGACCTACGGACCGAAGGTGGGACCACGGTCCGTGGTCCAGGTCCGTGGATCGTGGTCAGCAGCTCCCACCTCCAGACGCCAAACGACGCCTGCCAGGATGGACCGTCGTTGGCTCCGACAACTTTTAAGTGTGGCTAGTTTTGGTCTTTTCCCCTATGCGTTGGACCCCTAAACTACGTCGTTTAAACGCTAAACTACATGGTTTTGGTCAGTTTTAGCCTAGTAACTTAATCAGAATTTACCCTAGTCAAATCATTCACCAAAATTCATAAAACATAGAATGCAGAGGGGAGAAAGAGTCGACCAAACCCCTCAAAGAAAGAAGCAATCTTTCGTCAGTTCCAGCCTTGAAATCGAAAGATTTATCCGTGAAATTCGTTACCAGGTATGTGGGATTTCACTAGTGGGTTCCTTTCACCCGTTAGATCCCTAGAACTCAGTCTAATTCTTGATTCCCTTCATATTATCGAGACCTAGGGTTTTCTTGAATATTAGAAATTGTTGGGTTTTAACTATTAGAATGATCCAACATAGATTATCATATTGTTGCTTAGTTCCTTGCATGATATTCAGAACCCTAGTGGTGTAGATTCGTTTAGTTCATCAATTACACTATTAAGGCCAGTTTAAATAGATATACATGCCTCAAATATTGAAAGTCTCATTATTAGTATTACAATGTTGCATTTTCAGTTAGCATGTCAGAATCTTGAGCTATCCAGTTTATTTCAATTATGTTGTAATTTATACATTCTATTGGGAGTAAGCTTAACACCGAGTTTGACTAGGGTCAGTCACCCTCGTAGTTTCAGAACTACGTGCCCCCGTAGGTTTATAAGTCCCCTTTGTAGGCATTACATTTAGTGATCACGCCAGTCATGCCTCTATACCCTTTGCAAGGTATATTGGGTCCTCTTGATGGGGCGTATAAATTAGACTCCACGTTTAGCTCACGTGGTTTTATATCGGTTATTAGTAGCTCTCACAGTCAGACTCTAGTGCATTGACCAGGTTTCCAGTTATATTTCAATATTCAGTTTCAGCATGTTAAGTACTTGGTCATTGCATTCAGTTTAGTTCATGTTCAACATATTCTTCATGTTCATCTTATATCATTGATCAGTATGCTTTATTCAGTTATGTATTTACTGTTCAGTTTTATTCTATCCTGCATGTTCAGTACCTTTCAAGTACTGACGCATACTCTGCGCTACATCTTCTCGTGATGTACGTTCAGGTCCTCAGCATCCAGATCACGCATAGATCAGTTCCCGATCTCCAGTTCAGCAACTTCAGTGGTGAATAGTCATTCTTCAAGTACGATAGACATGTTTCCTATTTTAGTCTTTTATTTTAGTTTCAATTTTTACTAGAGTTAGCTGGGGACCTATCCTAGCATCTCTTGTCAGTTAGAGGCTTATTTCAGATATAGACAGATTCAGCTTTAGCTTTTGAGTTATAGTTCAGTGTTTTAAACTCTTTTCCAGTATATATATATTCAGATTTAGAATGGGTATTCCCTACCATTTAGTTTATCTCATGTCTTATTCTTCCGCAAAGAAATTCTTTTAAGTATGCTTATGATATGCCAGTTTAGGGTTAGCTTGGGGTCACTCGTGATCCTTGGTCCCGTGTTTATGTTAAGGGGGTAGCCTCGGGCCGTGACAAACTTGGTATCAGAGGATTAGGTTTAAGAGTCCTAGGATGTATGAAAAGCCGCACTAAGTAAAGTTATTTTCATGGGTTTGAAGTGCACCACATCTAATGAGAGGAGGCTACGAAGTGTTTTAGGAAAAAGTTCACTTTCTTCGTTATTCTTATCATGGGTGGGTATGATTTACCTTCTAACTCGTTGTTATGCGTTTCAGATCATGCGTCCTCGTAGAGCTAACGCAATGAATGCTAACACAGCTCCTCCAGTCCCAGATCAAGAGGTTTCGAATGTATAGTTTCAGAATGCGATTAAGCTTTTGGCTTAGAGCGTGACTAACCAGAACAATAGGCAGGCCCAGTTCCTCCCAATGCTAATAATGGGTCAGCTGCAGCCAGGGTTCTTGATTTCATTAGGATGAATCCACCAGAGTATATAGGGTCGCAAGTTGGTGAGGACCCACAAAATTTCATTGATTAGGTTAAGATGATATTTGGAGTGATGCAGGTAATTGGGAATGATAGGGTAGAGTTGGCATCCTACCAGCTCAAGGATGTAGCTCACATTTGATTCACTCAATGGAAGGAAAACAGGGGTACTGATGCAGCTCCTGTGACTTGGGAATGCTTTACTAGAGCTTTTCGGGACAGATTCTTCCCGAGAGAGTTGAGAGAGGCTAAGGCTTAGGAATTTATGAATTTGAGGCAAGGTACAATGTCAGTCCAAGAGTACGGACTCAAGTTCACCCAACTCTTCAGGTATACTCCTTATATGGTTACTGATTCGACGGCACAAATGAGTAATTTTCTGGATGGAGTGTGCGACTTGGTAAAAACAGGGTGCAGAAATGTTATGTTGTTAGATGAGATGAATATCTCTAGGCTCATGACTCATGCTCATCAGGTTGAGGGAGATAAGCTTAGGGAAATGGCTAAGGATAACAAAAAGGCTAGGATAGGTAACTATGAGTACTCTCAGCAGATATCGGGTGGTGGAAATCGCTTACAGTTTTAGCAAAGATCTTCAGCTCCAGCACCTTCATCAGCTAGTGCTCTATCTCCAAGGTTTAGACAAGATCAAAAAAGTAAGGCACCAGGCTCTAAGTCTCAGGGTAGTGTTTCAGGTAGAAAAAACTACCCAACTTGTCCAAAGTGTGGTAAGAACCATCCGGGCGAGTGTCTTGCTGGGAAAGAAGGGTGTTTTGGATGTGGTCAGTTTGGTCACAAATTGAGAGATTTCCCTTCTTCTAAATAGGGTCAAGGAGGTAACAATAGTAGGGCTCACTCTACATCTCCAGCACCACCAGCAGGTCACCCAACTCAGCAGGGTACTTCACCTAGCACAGGTGGCGGTCAGCGCCAGAACAGGTTGTATGCTCTTCAGGCTCGCCAGGACAAGGAAGATTCTCCTGATGTAGTCACTGGTACGTTACGAGTCTTTCACTTAGATGTTTATGCTTTGTTAGATCCTGGGGCTACTATTTCCTTTGTAACTCCTTATATAGCAGTGAACTTCGGTTTCAGTCCAAAAACTCTTTCACAACCCTTTTCAGTCTCTACTCCAATAAGTGACCCAGTTATATCTAGAAAGGTATACAGAAAATGCCCTGTCTCAGTCTCTCAGAAAGTCACCTCAACAGATCTTGTAGAGTTAGAAATGGTAGACTTTGATATTATTCTAGGCATGAATTGGTTACATTCATGTTATGCCTCAATCGATTCGAGAACTAGGGTTGTTCGATTTCAGTTTCCAAGCGAACCAGTCTTAGAATGGAAGGGTAGTAGCTCAATGCCTATGGGTCGATTAATCTCTTACCTTAAGGCCAAAAAGATGATTTCCAAGGGGTATATCTATTATGTTATTTGGGTTAAGGATTCTAACTCCGAAACCCCAGCTCTTGATTCAGTTCCAGTAGTCAATGAGTTTCAAGAAGTGTTTCCTAAAGATCTTCTCGGAGTTCCTCATGAAAGGGAAATTTACTTCGGAATTGATCTACTTTCAGATACCCAGCCTATTTTTATTCCTCCTTACAGAATGGCTCCAACAGAGCTTAAGGAATTGAAAGAGAAGTTGAAAGACCTTCTACATAAGGGCTTCATCAGACCTAGTATTTCACCATGGGGTGCTCCAGTGTTATTCGTGAAAAAGAAAGATGGCTCTCTCAGGATGTGCATTGACTATCGGCAGTTGAACAAAGTCACCATCAATAATAAGTACCCTATCCCCAGGATTGATGACTTGTTCGACCACTTCAGGGTGCTAGTCAGTTTTTGAAAATAGACCTCAAATCTGGTTACCATCAGCTCAGAGTCAGAGATAGTGACATCCCGAAAACAACCTTCAGAACTTGGTATGGTAATTATGAATTTGTAGTTATGTCTTCTGGACTAACCAATGCTCCTGCACCTTTTATGGATTTAATGAACAAGGTGTTCAAGAAGTATTTGGACTTGTTCGTTATCGTCTTTATTGATGATATCCTCATTTACTCTAGGAATGAGAAAGAACATCTGACTCATTTAAGGGTTGTCCTGCAAACTCTCAAAGATAGCCAGTTATTCACTAAGTTTAGCAAATGTGAGTTTTGGTTGCAATCTGTTTCTTTCCTTGGTGATATAGTGTCTAGCGAAGGGATACGAGTGGATTTTCAGATCATTGAGGCAGTGAATCAATGTCCCAGACCTACCTCTCCTACAGATATCAGAAGTTTCTTGGGTTTGGCTGGTTATTACATACATTCTTGGAAGGATTTTCATCCATAACTTCTCCATTGACTTAGTTGACTCAGAAGAAGGTTAAATTCCAGTGGTCAGATGAGTGTGAGAAGATCTTCACAGAACTGAAAACTAGGTTGACTACAGCTCCTATTTTGACTTTACCAGAGGGTTCAGACGGTTATGTGATCTATTGTGATGCATCCAAAGTCGGCCTAGGTTGTGTGTTGATGCAGCGAGGTAAGGTTATAGCTTATGCTTCTAGATAGCTTAAGGTGCATTAGAAGAACTACCCGACTCATGACCTAGAGCTTGCAGCTGTGGTGTTTGCCATAATGATTTGGAAACATTACTTGTATGGTGTTAACATAGATTTGTTCATAGACCATAAGAGCCTCTAGTATGTATTCACCCAGAAAGAGTTAAATCTTCATTAGAGGAGATGGCTGAAATTCCTCAAGGACTATGATATGAATGTGCTTTACCATCCTGGTAAGGCCAATGTTGTAGCTGATGCTCTTAGCAGACTATCTATGGGTAGTGTAGCGCATGTTGAGGAAGAAAGGAAGGAATTAGCGAAGGATGTTCACTGATACGCTCGAATTAAACCTCCCTAAAGAAGTATAAGCGATCGTTATCAAGTAAAGAACCCAACTTGTAGGTTGGGGTCGATCTCAAGAGAAATATGGTTTAGAATTAACTTTAACTCACTATTATATCCGTTTAGTCAACTTATTTTCGAGGAAAGTAAACTGGGGGGATTTTTGTAAGTAAGTAACATTTTAGATTGCTTAAGTAAGAAGTAGGCATGATATAAACTTTTGAATTATCAATATGAGAAAGAAACTAGGGCGTATGTGTTCCCCACAAGCTCTTAATGCGGTAATCCTAATAATAGTAATCCTTTCCTAGTTTTTTACATGCAAAGTTGGTAAGTTAGGTATCCCTAAGTGATTGGTCCTCCAAGTAGGGAATTTCACCACGCACCTTGGTCCGGCTACAGGTGTATGCTTTACTAAACCCTACCTTTTACCTCAGATTAGTCATCACATCAATGTATGGCTTAGTTTTCACCCTCACTCCAATTGATACTAGACTATTAGATAGCATCCACTAAATCTTTGTTGTTAATTCTTTTCTCATTCACTACCTCCTTGGTCCGGAAAGTAGAAACGAGGTGAGTTCTAACGTTTGCAACCGTTAAGAAGACTTCTAAGCGAAAGAATTAATAAAACATGCATGAACACTATTCAAGAATTACTTAATTATTATTCATACTTTGTTAATTTGTCATGGTTCCCACAACCCCAGTTGTGAATTTAGCAACTCATGCTTGAAAGAACACAATTCATAATTGGGTAGAAAGAATTCATGAAATTACAAGAAGAATTGATGAAATCTGGAATCTTCAATTGAATTTCAAAGATTAAATTGAGTAAAGTGAAAACCGGAAAGTTAATTGCTTAAAGTTTGCAAATTAATTCCTAATTAACAAAACTTAGTAGTAAACAATAATGTCTAACCCCCCTGTTTACTTTCCTCGGAAATAAGTTGACTAAACGGATATAATAGTGAGTTAAAGTTAAGTTTAAACCATATTCCTCATGGGATCGATCCCAACCTACAAGTTGGGTTATTTACTTGATAACGATCGCTTATACTTCTTTAGGGAGGTGTAATTTCAGCATATCAAATTTTGGCACCGCTGTCAGGGAATTTGGCTTTTAGATTAAGTTTAACTACATTATTGAACTTTATTCAAGTATTTCCTAATTTTACGTTTTGTTTTATTTTTGTTTTCTACATATTCCTACTCTAGTGTATGCCAAGTACACGGAGTCGAGGTGAACCATAGACCCCCTACGATCCAGAGTTAAATAAAACTTTTAGAAGAATGAATAATCAAGGGGTACACAATAATCCTGATGAAGAGGGTCAAGGAGATAGAGTTGGGGTGCAACCGCCTCAGGTTCATGGTAGTAATTTAATTGGTAATGTAGAAAGGGTCCAAAATCCGCAAGCACCGAGGTTTCGAGAGCATTACAGGGCTGATTATGATGCGACCACCTCAAATAGTCCTATTGTTCTTCCGCCTCTACCTTCAGGTCACACATTCTTGGTCACTAGCAACTTGATAAAGATGCTTACAGCAAGAGGGTTATTTGCTGGGTTGGCTTCAGAGGATCATTATGCTCATATGGCTAAACTTTCCAGTGTGTGCAAAAGTTGTGTTGGGTGACCCGAGTTAGATATGGATATTATAGGTCTGAGGGTCTTCCCACTATCATTGACTGGTGATGCTGCGGTATGGTTTTCTGAGTTACCATACAATTTGATCTACACATGGGATCATATGCATAAGGTATTCACAGCGAGGTACTTTCCGGTGTCCAAAGAGCTCAATCATAAGGATAAATTGAACAACTTCGCAGCACTACCAGGATAGTCGATCAACAGTTCTTGGGATAGGTTCACTGGATTCATCAGAAATGTTCCAAATCACTGCATTGATGATGAGTCGTTGAAAGAGTATTTCTATAGAGGGCAGGATTACAATGGAATGGTTGTGCTTGATACTATTGCTGGAGGATCATATTGTGAGTGCACCTTTGAGGAGATCACTGAGAAGATAGAGAGGATTTCCCAAAACAACAAAGCCTGGAGCACTAGGAACAAAAATACTGGTAAGACCACGTTCGTTATCCAAACTGCACCCAACTAATCCAGTGATGACATTCGGAAAGAGATGGCACAGATAAGAACATAATTGGGCTTGGTACTAAAACATGTGAGTGGTAGTGCAGAAAAGGTAAATGCTGTGAATTATCTGACTAGATCTCCACCATCACCAGTTGAGGAAAATTACTATGAGGAAGATGCAAACTGGTAAATGATTAGTCGGGGGGTTTCCAAACATACGCCCAAGGTTCCAACTCGGATAATTGGCGTTAAGATCAAGAAAACCAAGGTCGGAACTATGGAGGTTACAACCGTGAGGGGAGCTACAACCGTGAGGGTAACTATGTCCGAGATGGGAACTACAATCGTGACAACAACTACAACCGGAACAACTATGGCAACATGAATGATAAGGTTGGTCCCTACGTCCTTCCTGGAAATAAAGAGTCTGGTAATATTATGTCAAGAATTGAGGATATGATGCAAAAGATGATGAAGAGGTTTGATGCAATTGATGAGAATGTGAAAGAGATGCGAAACGACTTGTCTGGAATCGGTCAAAAAGTTGATGCCCATGCAGTTTCTATCAAGCAACTTGAGCAGAAATTTAGTTAGTTGTCCACCAATGCAAATCCACGTCAGCCTGGTACACTTCCTAGCAACACCATCCAGAATCCCAAAAATGATGGGCATTGTATGGCAGTCACTACTCGTGGAGGAAAGTAGACCATTGATCCACCCATGCCATCTGAGGTTGAAAAAGTGGTAGAGAATGATGAAGATGAGAGTGAGGTTACTGAAGTCCTAAAAGATAGTGCTGAAAAGGAAGCTGAGGTGACCCAAAAAGTTGTTCCTATGCCTAGACCTCCGCCTCCATTCCCACCAAGATTGGTGAAAAAGACCGAAGAGGGTAAATTACGCAGGTTCATAACTTTGTTGAAGCAGTTTTCCATCAATGTTCTGTTGATAGAAGCCTTGGAGAAAATTCTTGGGTATGCGAAATTTATGAATGATTTGGTGACCAAAAAGAGGGCTGTGAGTTTTGAGAATGATGAGAGAATGCAACATTGCAGTGCCATTGCTACTAGGTCACTTGTACAAAAGAAAGAGGATCCTGGAGCTTTCACTATTCCTTGTACCATTGGGTGCTACACTTTGTGAAAGTGTTATGCGATTTAGGTGCCAGCATTAGTTTGATGCCATTGTCCATATACAAGAAGTTGGATTTAGGGGCTCCAAAACTGACTGCGATGTGTCTACTCATGACCGATAGAACTGTGAAGAAGCCCATTGGTGTTCTTCAAGATGTCCTTGTGAAAGTGGAGTCGTTCATATTTCCAGCAGATTTTGTGATACTTGATTGTGAGGTTGACTTTGAGGTTCCCATCATCTTAGGGAGACCATTCCTTGCTACTGGGCGTGCCTTAGTCGATATGGAGAGAGGGAAGATGAAGTTTCGACTGAATAATGAGGAAGTGAGTTTTAATATCTGTAGGTCTATGAAGTAGGAAAGCGATCTTAAGTCAGTATCAGTGGTGAATCATATTATGGAATGCAGTTCTGATGTGTCTATTGAAGAGAGGTTGGGTGTTGATCCACTAGCAGCGGTAATGATGAATTTTGATGGTGATGGTATTGAAGACTATGATGAACTACTTGCCACACTTGATAAGTTGGAATTCCGTTCCAAACCAAAAAGATTGGAGTTAGATATGAAGAATCGCGAATCCCCGCCCGCAAAACCGTCTGTGGAAGAGCCTCCAAAACTGAAACTCAAGGCTCTACCATCACACTTGAGGTATGTATTCTTGGGGAGAGATAGGACTTTACCGGTAATCATTGATGCGGATTTGAGGGAGGAGCAAGTTGAGTCCTTGGTTTCTCTTTTGAAGAGGTTCAAGAGGGCTATTGGATGGACTATTGCGGATAGTATTGGTATTCCATCGGGCATTTGTTCTCATAAAATCAAACTCATGCCGGATAGTTAGAAAAGTATTGAGCACCAAAGGAGATTGAATCCCCCTATGCAAGAGGTTGTGAAAAAGGAGATCATTAAGTTGTTGGATGCTGGAGTCATATATCCCATTGCTAATAGTTGTTAGGTTTGTCCTATTCAGTGTGTGCCCAAGAAAGGGGGAATCACCGTGGTTCCAAATGCTAAAAATGAGCATGTCCCAATGAGGCCGGTGGCTGGTTGGAGAGTGTGTATGGACTACCGCAAGCTAAATGCATGGACAGAGAAAGATCACTTCCCTATGTCATTCATGGATCAGATGTTTGATCGTCTCGCTGGTAAAGGTTGGTATTATTTTCTAGATGGGTATTTGGGCTACGATCAAATCTCTATAGCTCCGGAAGACCAAGAGGAGACCACCTTCACCTTTCCTTATGGGACTTTCACATTCAAAAGGATGCCATTAAAGTTGTTTAATGCTCCAGCGACCTTCCAGCGTTGTATGATGTCGATATTTTCAGATATGGTGGAGGACGCT
>JAJONR010002879.1:0-52301 GCA_029582245.1 Solanum etuberosum
AAACTAAAAATAGAAACCTATTCAAAAGCTTTTACATAAAATGATAAACCAAGAATATCTAGGACAATGGATAGAAATAAAGAAGGAAATAGACAAGCTACAAGACCTGATAAAACTAGACCTAAACTTATACTTAAGTAACCAAGACATTAAACATCTAAGAACCATGAACAACGACATAAGTGAAATAATCCGCAAAACCACTATAGAACAAGAACTATATCATAAGACTTTCAGACAAATATAATAATGAAATTAAATATGTTAATCAAAATTTCCTTACCTGATTGCTTTTGGTATATTATGATACTTGCTCATTTAGTCTATAGTCTTTCATACTCGGTACATTATTTTGTACTGACTCCCCATTGCCTGGGGGTGCTGCATTCATGCATGCAGGTCCCGACAGACGATCCAGTAGACCTCCTCAGCAGCAGGATTGACTTCTATCTGGTTGGCTAGCCCCTTTCCTCCGGAGCTGCCAGACTTGAGAGGTTTGTTAGCTTTTGTCATATATATTTTTATGAGTAGGCTAGGTCCCTGTCCCGCCAATCTTTACCACTCTTAGAGGCTTGCAGACTAGTGTGTGGGGTGTATAGCTACGTTATGTCTTTTATTCACAAGTAAATTTTGCAATTCAAACACATAATACAGTTCAAAAAATGATTTTCAAAATAGGAAAGAGTTAACAAGTTTTAGTTAAAACAAAGAAAACAACATGTAAGGTTTGCTAGCTAGCTAGGTAGCTATAAATTAAAAAAGTAGTTCAACCCATCTTTTCAAGTTCTATTGCTTTGAAAAGATGTCGATGCATGTCGAATCATTCGGCGCATTTTTTGAGAATCAGACACAAAGCAACATAGATCTTTATGTAACACAAAGATCTGAATTTTTTTTCCAAGTATGTTCAAACAGAGTTAACAAAAAAGAAACAGATATAAAAATTTAAAATATCAAGAAAAATACATACCCTAATAATAATTTGCAAAAGAGGTGAAATTGGAAGCTTGAAAGATGAAAGAAAATGTTTGAGTTGAGCTATATATATATATATATAGACTATAGTGATTTATGAAGACGCGCCTATACATACAGGTTTTCTATACGTATAGGAAATTAGTACTAGTAGTTGTAGTATTGTTCTTGTGGTTATTTGTTCTTTTATTTCTGTTATCGTTGATCCATATAATTTATATTTGTATCTTAAAATCTATTTAATGTATTTAATTTAATTAGAATCCAAATATAACTTTGAAAATATTAAAATCATAAATTTATAAACTTCAATTTTTTCCTATTTTATAGGATATTGTTGAATGTTGAGCATCTCTAGAACTTACTCTCAAAAATTTATTCAAAGTTTATGATATGACGTGGTTGGAGTGGAAACCACTCAATTTCCCAAGATTTGTGTGAAAAAAATATATTTTCTTTTGTGAAATATATAATAAAATGAGAAAATATAATTTGGATTCGTATTTCATCATCATTCATGGGTATATTAATACTTTATGTGTGAACTCCAATTATTTTACTTCCTCCGTTTAAATTTATTTATTTTATTTTTGATTTAATATGAAATTTAAGAGAGTAACAAAATCATGCCTGTTTAATCAACCAAAAAAGTCCAATAGTATCTTATAGCCCCTACGTCAACAACAACCAATCAAACGAGTACAAGTGGAGTTAAAAGTTATAGTTTTATCAAACATAACATGACAACTAAGAAATCTAATAAGAAAATAACTCTGGAAGACATAAGGTTATATAAACTTATCAGAAAGAAAAATTAAAAAATAATATTAATCGAATCTTCTCAATATTTTGAATAATCATACAGAGAATTAAATCATACAATTGGAAGCATTTCTTGCTTTTGTTTAGTTTCCCGTTATTGAATATAGTTACATATTACGTCAATGATTTGACAAGTACGCCTATACTTATATATAATAAAATATTCATGATTCTATATTGGGAAAAAGGACAAAATATACCATGAACTATCGTAAATGGTATACAGATATTCTCCGTTATATTTTTGGGACATTGGTGCTCCTGTCGTAAAAAAAAAACACCAAAATATAGACGCCCTTCTAGAAATTACACTATATAGTGAAATTTTGTTATAGTGACAACGTTTGTCTGAAAATTTGAGTATGGCTATTATAGAGTGGCATTTTTTATAAAGTATTGCTATATATAGTGAATTTCATTATTGTTATAAGTAGAATATTTTTAAAGAGATTGGAGTAAAATATAACATGAAAAGTCAATTTTAAAAAAATCAGACCGTAATAATGAAATATGATTATAACGACTAACTGTTAATTATAATGATTTTTGACCGCGATATGTTTGATAGTAGAAAATTACAAAGTGTATACTATATATATATAGTAATGACTTTGAGGCTATAATTTTACGTGCGTTTTTTCCTTGCTATTTACGTAGTTGAGAATCTTCAACATTCATCTGGTGTCTAGATTGGCTATGACATTGATCATGTCAATTAATTAGATCGAGACTCGTGATTCAATTAATTCAGATTTGCGTTATATAGGGACCATTTTCTAGATTGACTATCATATTTTGTCTTAATTGGATTAATGTAGACTACGACTCATTGACCTAACTAATTCAGATTCGCATTACATAGGAACCATTAAAAAGAGTGCTTCTCATAACTAGAGATTTCATTCATTTTTAAAACTCAAAGCTATACCTATTGGATAATGGTAAAAGTATCACATCCATACCACCACACCCCTAAGCGGTATTCATGACTAGTGGCAGAGCCATCCACCTTATGCTAAGAGGTGTCAATTAACATACCTTCAAATATTACATGTCTAAGTATATCGGATTTTTAACCATCTTATTATCTTATAACAGTACTATAATATTATTTTGTAACATGTACGATACGGACTTATGTTGTAGGACCAACTGTGTAAATGAAAAAAAAAAAAAAAACTAACCAGTTCTTTTCTATTGTGTTTTAGTTTTATTCTTCTTGAAAATCTGCCCTTTTATGTATAATAATAATTCAATGCATTGTTGCAAATTACGAGTTATGAAATTACATGGTAAATTCACTTTATATTTTCTGTAACAATAATATCACTCTATGTTTTATCCTATGTTGTTTCAACTTTTCAAAAATTTCATCGAGTGTGTGTCTGATCCTTCAAAAGAAGTGCATGTTGGAGGATACAATACGTGTGCGTCAACATCTTTAAAGAGTCCGAGCAACTTAGGTTTTACCTATTATCTTACAAAACTACTAATGTGATATCATGAAAGGAAACCTGGATGGTATACATTCCCTTTAGCTTGAGTCCAGAGGCGACAAATTAGCGAGTTAGGCTGAATTTAGACAGATTAAAATGGGTTGGCTCTCAAATTACGTACGAATCAATTAAACAAGCCAAACCAAGGCCTTCCTTCTAGAGAAAGAAGTTACTTTAGGCTATAGAGCAGGTCATAATCCATATAACATATCAAATTTAAAAAAGAATCTTTTTTGAAAATGTTTTGTTTTCCAACAAATGTTTGGTTCCCATATCGAGACTCTGATCCATCAGATTCACATCGTGAAGGCCCATTAAAAGAGAAGCGTGGTTTTTCCATTCCTAGAACTCGAGTGTAAAATAAAATTCCTTCAATTTGCAACATGAGATTCAAGAATTTGTTGGAAGAATACTTGAATGTTTACTTACCATAATTAATTACATAGCATGGCCAGAAAATTACCATATTCTGAAAACTACTACTTATATTTTACCATAAAGTATCGATAATATTCATGACTTTGTAAATAAGTTTTGAAATCAAGAAGTTAAAAACTATAAAATCTTGCCTCTTTGCCTTCAAAACTCTTGGCTAGTTCCAAATCCATGTCAAACATAGTTCGTCCTTGTGTAATATTCGCGATTGTTTTAGCCATGATTCTAGTACTATTTTTTTTCATAAAGTTCATATGTGCGCGTTTTCAAGAAAGAGCAGCTCGTTATGCAGGGTCAACTCAACAAGATAGGGGGCCTAAAGCCAAACCTTAAAGAGAGGCCCTAATATTTTGAGAAGTACTTTGTTTCTTTAATCTCTTTAATAATTTTATTCTAGCCTTCACTTGTCAATAAGTTTAATAATTCACTTTGTATATTATGTCCAAGGTAATGATTGAATTTTGTCATGCTTATTCTTCGAATATGTTCTTGCATAGCTGGATCAAATTTATTAATCATTTCAATAAGGCTTTAAGAATTATCGTTACTTTCTTGATAGATCTTTCCATTTGTTCCACTAAATGCTAAATTATTTTGCCCAAGAGTTTTGATCACGTCAATATTTCTTGACAATACATTTTTCTATTGCACTTTATCTCTATCAATTTGTTCATACACAGCTTTATCAATTGTTTTTAATGCAATCTCATTTCTAAATCAATACAAGAGCTCATATTATTAATAATATGTTCATTCTTTACTTCATGGACTTTGAGCTTAACACTAAGATTTCTCCACTCATTACTACCTTCACTAGCTAGTATACTGTTACAAATAATAGAAGTCGTGCTAAATAGTTTACAACAAAAACAAAAAAATGTATCCAAATCGTTAGAGTAGATTAATTGTTTTCTTTCATGCTTTTCTCCGTTTACCAATTTTTGAATATAGTGTGTTGTAGAAAAATTTCGTACGTATTATCTTGTGGAAAATTCTATATTAGTCATTCTAAATGGTCCCTTTCCTACTAATAGATCTCTCAATTTTGTATTATTCCATTGACCTGGATCAAATATATATTTAGGGATGCAAGTATTTAAATTATTTAGGAGTTCTTGATATCGGGAACTATGTCACATTTTCACCAACTTCTTCTAGATTTTCTTCTTGGATGTTATTATCATCTAACTCAATTCTATTGGTGACTTGTTCATTTATAGAACATCCTCCAATATTTTTTTATTCAAAATTTTTATTATTTGTTAAAAATCTATCACGGGCTCTTTTTAAAAATTTATTTAATTCTTCAAGTTTTCTCTCTTTTTGCAAAATCGGAATCATGTTTTCTAGTTGACAGATTTAAATTGAATAAATTTTAATAATAACTAAAACAATTTACATATACTTATGAACTAAGAATATCAAGAATAACATTTTTTCAAGAAAAACTATAGAACCTCTTACACGTTTTAAAAAAATATATATATAATTTTTTTAATAATATGTATAAGTACTTTTTTTTTTAAAAAATAAGTCCCAAAAAATATGAGGCCCAAGCGCTGACTTTAGTGGCCTAGTGGTTAAGACGTTCCTGTGTTATGTAGCAGCATCAAGATCTCGTGAGGACAGAGCTCGTGAAGAAAGAGCTTGTGAAATATTAGCAGAAAGAGCTCATTTTTATGCAGAAGCTCGTTTTTATGCAGAAGCTCTTTACAAGGAAACAAGAGCAGTGACTCCGCCATGAACAAACAGTGAGTGTTGTATCTGTTTAGGAGAATTTGAAAAACAAGACGATGATAGTGATAATGATGATGATGATGATACGATGACTCTTCCTACTTGCTCTCATAGGCTTCACGCGACTTGTATTATGTCATGGTTATTACTAGCAAAGAAAAACACATGCTCCTTATGTCGTACTTGTATTAGTACTACTTTCATCAGATGCATATACTGGCACTTTCGACATTTAATTAAGCCATTATGCAATAGGAAATGAGTTCGGGCCGCAGAAGAGTAATGTGAACCGGTCATCTTTTAAACAAAAGCAAAATGGACCTGCTCCATCGTCTGCTAGTGCACCTGTACCAAGGAACAGAGGTGAGTTCAAGAATTAGAATTTTTATAACTTCAGAGCTAGACCTGCACAGTCTCAAGATAGTGTGGCACAAGGAGGTAATGGGACTCCTGCATGTGCTATGTGTGGTAGGAACCACCCAGGAGCGTGTCGTGATGGCTCCACTGGTTGCTTTCAAGTGTGGTCAGAATGGTCACTTCATGAGAGAGTGCCCTAAGAACAGGCAGGGTAATGGTAATGGGGGAAATATAGCTCAATCTTCTTCAGCGGCTCCACCAGATAGAGCTGCACCTTGAGGAACTACTTCAAGGACAGGCGGAGGAGCAAACCGTCTGTATGCTATCGTCAAGAGCAAGAGAATTCACCAGATGTTGTCACTGTTATGATAAAAGTCTTTACTTTTGATGTTTATGCTTTACTTGATCCTAGTGCGAGTTTATCTTTTGTGACTCCATATGTTACTATGAGGTTCGATATTATTCCTGAGAAACTTCTTGAGCCCTTCAGTGTTTCCACACCTGTTGGTGAATCTATTCTAGCTGAGAGAGTTTATCGTGATTGTGTCATTTCTGTCAATCACAAGGACACCATGGCTGACTTAGTCGAGTTAGACATGGTAGACTTTGATATTATTCTAGGTATGGATTGGCTTCATGTCTGTTATGCTTCAGTTGATTGTAGGACTTGAGTAGTTAAGTTCCAGTTTCCTAATGATCTGGTTATTGAGTGGAGGAGTAGTTCAGCAGTGCCTAAGGGTTGCTTTATTTCGTACCTTAAGGCCAGAAAGTTAGTTTTCAAGGGGTGCATCTATCACTTAGTCTGAGTTAATGACTCTAGTTTTAAAACACCACTTATTCAGTCATTTCCAGTAGTGAGTGAGTTTCCAGAGGTCTTTTTAGATGATCTTTCCGGAGTCCCTCCTGAAAGATAAATAGACTTCGGTATAGATATTCTTTCTGATACTCGTCCTATCTCTATTCCGCCATATAGAATGACTCCAGCTGAGTTAAAAGAGCAGTTGAAAGACCTTCTTAATTAAGGTTTCATTCGACCAAGTGTCTTACCTTGGAGCGCTCCGGTCTTATTTGTGAGGAATAAAGATGGTTCTCTTAGAATGTGTATAGATTATCGTCAGTTGAACAAGGTTACTATATAGAATAAGTATCCCCTTCCGAGGATTGATGATCTTTTCGATCAACTTCAGGGTGCCACTTGCTTTTCCAAGATAGACCTCAGATTGGGCTATCATCAGTTGAGAGTAAGGGAAAGTGACATCCCGAAGACAACCTTCAAGACCTGCTATGGTCATTATGAGTTTCTGGTTATGTATTTTGGCCTAACTAATGCTCCTGCAGCGTTCATAGATCTTATGAAAAGAGTGTTTAAGCCTTATCTTGATATGTTTGTTATCGTATTCATTGATGACATTCTGATTTATTCGAGGAATGAGGAGGATCATGCTAGTCATCTCAGAGTAGTTCTCCAAACCCTAAAGGATAAGGAGTTGTATGCTAAACTTTCCAAGTGTGAATTTTGGCTTGAGTTGGTGGCATTCTTAGGCCACATTGTTTCTGGTGATGGGATTCGAGTTGACACTCAAAAGATTGAGGCAGTGCAGAACTGGCCTAGACCAATATCTCCAACTGATATTAGGAGTTTCTTGGGATTGGCTGATTATTATAGAAGGTTTGTCGAGGGGTTTTCATTTATTTCATCCTCGTTGACAAAATTGACTCAGAAGACAGTAAAGTTTCAATGGTCTGAAGCTTGTGAGAAGAGCTTTCAGGAACTGAAAACCAGGTTGACTACTGCCCCAGTGTTGACCTTACCAGAAGGTACACAAGGTTTTGTTGTGTATTGTGATGTATCCAGAGTTGGACTGGGTTGTGTATTGATGTAGAATGGCAAGGTTATAGCTTATGCCTCCAGACAACTTAAGATTCACGAGAGGAATTACCCAACCCATGATCTAGAGTTGGTTGTTGTAGTGTTCGCTTTGACAATATGGCGTCACTATCTTTATGGTGTTCATATGTTCACCGATCACAAGAGCCTTCAGTATGTATTCAACCAGAAAGAGCTTAATCTTAGACAGAGGAGGTGGTTGGAGTTACTCAAGGATTATGACATGAGTATTCTCTATCACCCAGATAAGGCTAATGTTGTTGTTGATGCTTTGAGCAGATTGTCTATGGGTAGCATTGCCCATATTGAGGAAGGCAAGAAAGAATTGGCCAAAGATGTGAGTAGACTTACAAGATTGGGAGTTCGATTGTTGGATTCCAATGAATGGGGATGAATCATCACTAGTGTCCGAAGTGAAAGAGAAACAAGACCAAGACCTTGTTTTTCTTGAATTGAAGGCAAATGTTCATAAGCAGAAAGTGATGGCTTTTGAACAAGGTGGAGATGGTGTATTGAGGTTGTCACGCCCTGAGGCTACCCCATTGACGTAACAAGGGACCTAGGATAACGAATGACCCCAAGCTAACCCATTGTCTGCCATATATCAAGCATACTGAGAATAACCGAATAAAACATGTACTATGCGGAAGATAAAATAATGGATAACTGAAAATGGGAAAAACCCAACTAGTCTGAATATGTAAAGCATACTAAGAGTTTAGTGATAACTGAAACAATCACCTAACAAATCAAGCTGACTCTAATACTATGTCTGAAAAGCCTCTAACTGAGTTGAGTTGCTGGGACATGCCCCCCAGCTAACTATAACAAAACTGAAAACTGAATAACAGCACTAAGATGAAAAATATGTCTATTGTCCTCGAAGTATGAGGACTCACCACTGAAGCTGTTGAAGTCGGACCAAGAACCGATCTAAGTGTGATCTGGATGCTGAGTACCTAAACCTACATCATGAAAGGATGTAGCGCAGAGTATGCGTCAGTACTTGAAATGTACTGAGCATGTAGGATATAAATACTAAGCTGAATATATATATATATAAAAGTTGAACAAAGCATAACTGAGCAATGACATAAACTGAGAAAAAATGTAAATAATGAAACATAACTGAAAAGCTAAGTTGAATGCAATGACCAAGTACTAATCATGAAAATAACATGCTGAACTGAATGCTGAAGTATATACTGAAAATCTGGTCAAATGCACTAAGAGTCTGACTGTGGGAGCTACTATTAACCGACATAAACCACGTGAGCTAAACGTGGAGTCCAATGTATACTCCTCATCGAGAGGACCCAATATACCTTGCCAGGGGTATAAAGGCATGACTGACATGATCACTAAAGTTGATGCCCAACAGAGGGGACTTATAATCCTACGGGGGAACGTAGTTCTGGGACTATGAGGGTACACTGAACGCTCGTCCAACTTGGTGCTAAGTCTACTCCCAACTAATATATATATGACCCAAATGTAACTGAAATAATGAATAGCTCAAAATACTAACATGCAATTTGAGAATGCAACATTTATATACTGATAAAGTGGTATTCAAAATTTGGAGCATGAATATCAGTTTAACTGACCTAGCAAGTATAATTCATGAACTAAGAGAATTTATACAAACCAGGGTTCTAAGTTTCATACGTGGAATTAAGCAAACTTTCCAAGAAATAAGTTGTTTCGATTGAGGATACTACAACAGCTAGATCACAATAAATATCCAAGGTTTTAGAAACCCTAGGTCTAAACAAGATATGGAAAATCAAGGAAAGTGACTGAATTCTAGGGACCTAGTGGATGAAAGGAACCCACTAGTGAAACCCCAAATACCTGGTGACGAAATATACGGATAAATCCTTTGATTTTGGGGTTGGAACTTGAAGAAAACCTTCTGCGTGTTCTTGAGAGGGCTGGTCGACTTCCCTCTTCGTTTTGCTCTAATTTGGATGATTTTTGGAGAATAAAGGTTTTGGGTAGGTTCTGACTAAATTATAAGGCTTAAACTGAGTAAAACTGCGTATTTTAGGTATTAAACGAGACCAGAATGACCCTGACTTAAAAGCTAACGAGACCTATCCACGGAGCCACTGATGGACTGTCGAAGGGACCACGGCCCGTCATGTGGGTCGTGGTTCTTGGCTAGAGTCTACTAGTTCTGGGTACTCCCATCTACGGTCCACTTCACGGACTGTGTGAAGGACCACAGACCTAGAGGGCTACCGTGGTTCTTCACTTGGGCTAGGGAGGGTCTGCTGGCTCAGGACGACGGACCCATCCACGGCCCGTCATTGCGACCACGACCCATGAAGGGCTTTCGTGGTTCAACGCCTGAGCCTTGGTGACGCTGCCTCGCTTCTACGAGTCATCCCACAGATCGTGTTGGGATCCACGGCCCGTGGAGGGCTCCGTGGTCCACCATGCTGGCTGGGTATGAACCACGAGCAGTTCGACGGACTGTAGTCCCTTTCACGGTCCGTGAACCCCTCCGTGGTCCACCAAGCTTCCTGTTGTTCAGGTCTGTCAGTTTTGTTAGGTTTCTGAGGTGTTACAATATCTCTCCCTTGGGAACATTCGTCCTCGAATGAAGTCTAAACAAGCTGAGTATGGAGGAAAAGAGCTGCAATCCCTACCACTAAGTACTAGAAACTGATATCTAACTGAACTGAGTTCCAAGAACATGCAAATATGCTGCAATGCAAGAACAACTGAAGGAACAAGATGCTGAAACTGAATTTATGCAAGAGTAAACTGAGAGATTAGAGAGGAACTATTACCTCAAGCTGAAACATAATCAGAAGGAAAGAGGTGAGGATACTTGGCCTTCATGGCTGCTTCTGCTTCCCAAGTAGCTCTCTCTACGGACTGACTCCTCCACAAAACCTTCACTGATGCGACTTCTTTATTTCTCAACCTACGAATCTGACGGTCAACAATCTCAGCTGACACCTCTTCATAAGTGAGACTATCCTTCACAACCACACTCTCTAATGGTACTATCAATGCCGGATCACCCACACACTTCTTCAACAAGGAAATGTGAAATACTGGATGAACCCCTGCTAGTTCTGCTGGAAACTCTAACTCATAAGACACATTACCTACCTTTTTCAGGATTCTGTATGGACCTACATATCTAGGACTGAGCTTTCCTTTCTTGCCAAATCTCATCACCCCTTTCATAATTGACACCTTTAGGAAAACCCAATCATCGATTTCAAACTCTAAGTCCCTTCTCCTCACATCTGCATAGGACTTCTGACGACTCTAAGATGTCTTTAGTCTATCTCTGATGAGTTGAAATTTCTCAATAGCCTCATGCTGCTTCACCTACTTCAAACCAACCAATCAGGGACCTGCATCTACATCCATATAGTGCCTCATACGGGGCCATCTGAATACTGGAATGAAGGCTATTATTATAGGTGAACTCGATGAGAGGGAGGTGATCATCCTAACTACCCTTGAAATTGATCACGCAAGCTCTCAACATGTCCTCTAAGGTCTGAATGGTACACTCTGCTTGACCATCCGTCTGTGGATGAAATGTTGTACTGAGATTTACCTGAGTACCAAGACCTTTCTGAAACGATTTCCAGAAATGAGAGGTAAACTGAGGACCTCTATCTGAGATGATAGACAAGGGAACCCCATGTAACCTGACTATCTCATTGATGTAGAGTTTGGCGTAGTCCTCCGCTGAATTTGTAGTCTTGACAGCTAAGAAGTGAGTGGACTTAGTAACTCTGTCCACTATCACCCAAATGGAGTCATGTTGTCTGTGAGTACGAGGTAAACCCTTAATGAAGTCCATGTTTATCACTTCTCACTTCCATATAGGAATGTTAATCTCTTGAGTCATACCTCCCGGTTGCTGATGTTCTACCTTAACCTGTTGACAGTTAAGGCACTTAGCAACAAAATCTGCTATGTCCCTTTTCATGCCGTTCCACCAAAAGACTTCCCACATATCATGGTACATCTTAGTGGCACCTGGATGAATGGAATACCTGGAGTTATGAGCTTCTGTAAGGATCTTCTGCCTCAACTCACCCACATTAGGAACTCATAAGTGACCCTGGTAACGAAGCACACCATCTCCCCTTTGGGAAAAAACCTCAACTTTCTGCTGATGTACTGCACCTTTCAACAGACGTAATATAGGATCACTATCCTATTTTTCCTTAACCTCCGCTACCAATGAAGATTCTAACCCATTCTGAACTATCACCCCACTATCTGATGTGTCCGTAAGGCAAACTCCTAAGCTAGCAAGCCGGTGAACATCTTTGGCTAGCTCTTTCCTTTCTTCCTCAACATGTGTTACACTACCCATAGACAACATGCTGAGAGAATCAGCCACTACATTGGCCTTACCCGAATAATAAAGCACATTCATGTCATAGTCCTTGAGGAATTCAAGCCATCTCCTCTGACGGAGATTCAACTCCTTCTGGGTGAACACATACCGGAGGATCTTATGACTTGTGAACACATCAACATGAACACCAGACAAGTAGTGTCTCCAAATCTTTAGGGCAAATACTACGGCTGCAAGCTCGAGGTCATGAGTCGGGTAGTTCTTCTCATGGACCTTAAATTGTCTAGAAGCATAAGTTATGACCTTACCTCGGTGCATCAACACACAACCTAGGCCGACCCTGGTTGCATCACAATAAATCACATAACCGTCTGAACCATCTGATTGAGTCAAGACAGGAGCGGTAGTTAACCTAGTCTTCAGTTTTGAGAAGCTTTTCTCACACTCCTCTGACCATTGAAATTTGACCTTCTTCTGAGTCAACTTGGTCAATGGGGAAGCTATGGATGAAAATCCTTCAACAAATCTCCTGTAATAACCAGCCAAACCCAAGAAACTTCTGCTATCTGTTGGGGAGGTGGGTCTGGGCCAATGCTGTATTGCCTTAATTTTCTGAGAATCCAGTCAGATTCCATCGCTGGATACCACATGACCATGGAAAGCGGCAGACTGTAACCAAAATTCACATTTGCTGAACTTAGCTAATAGCCGGCGATCATTGAGAGTTTGCAGAACAACTCTCAGATGAGTCGCATACTCCTCCTCACTCCAAGAATAAATCAGGATATCATCAATAAAGACAATGACGAAAAAGTCCAAATACTGTTTGAACACCCTGTTCATTAATTCCATGAAAGCAACAGGAGCATTTGTTAGTCCAAAAGACATAACTATAAATTCATAATGACCTTACCGAGTTATGAAAGATGTCTTCGGGATGTCATTATCTCTGACTCTAAGCTGATGATAGCCAGATCTGAGGTCTGTCTTAGAAAAGCAACTAGCACCCTGAAGTTGGTCGAACAAGTCATCAATAATGGGGATGGGATATTTATTCTTGATTGTGACTTTGTTCAACTGCCGATAGTCAATGCACATTCTGAGATAACCATCTTCTTCTTTTTCACGAACAACATTGGAGCACCCCATAGAGAGATACTAGCTCTGATGAAGCCCTTCTCTAGAAGGTCTTTCAACAACTCTTTCAATTCCTTAAGCTCGGCTGGAGCCATTCTAAGGAGGAATCGAAATAGGCTGGGTATCTGGGAGGAGATCTATTCCAAAGTCGATTTCTCTTTCGGGAGGAACTCCGGGAAGATCTTTTGGGAATACTTTTGGAAACTCATTTACTACCGAGATTGACTCAAGAGTTGGGGTTTCAGAGTTTGAATCCTTAACCCGAACAAGATGATAGACATACCCTTTTATCTCCTTGCCCCTACCTGGCAGAAGGGAAATCCTTCAACCTATGGCCAGACTAACCACACCCAAAGTACCTTTCCTTGCCTGCAAGACACTCGCCCGGATGGTTCTTACCACAGTTTGGACAAGTTGGAAAAGTCATGTTACCTGAAGCACTCCCCTGAGACTTAGAGCCTGATGTCCTACCTTTCTGATCCTGTCGAAACCTAGGGATGGAGCACTAGCTGATGAAGGTGCTGGGGCTGTAGACCTCTGCTGAAACTGTGAGCGATTTCCACTGTCTGACTTTTGTTGTGATTATTCATAATTTCCTGTTTTGGCCTTTTTGTTATCCTTAGCCAATTCCCTAAGCTTATCCCTCTCAACCTGTTGAGCAAGAATCATTAGTCTGGATATATCCATATCCCCTAAAAGCATAGCATTCCTACACGCAGTCTTCACCAGATCGGATACCCCAAACAAGAACTTACTTAGTTGTGCCATTGGATCGGCAACGATGTGTGGAGCATAACTAGAGAGTTGGCTAAACTTCAGCCCGTACTCTTGGACCGACATTGAACCCTGCTTCAATTTTATAAATTCTTATGCCTTAGCTTCTCTTAATTCCCTTAAGAAGAACCTGTCTAGGCAAGCTCCAGTAAAACAATCCCAAGTCACTGCATCTGCACCCCTATTTTCTTTCCACTGCGTGAACCAGATATGAGCCACATCCTTAAGTTGGTAGGATGCCAACTCAACACTCTCAGTTCCAGTCACTCACATTACTCCAAGAATTTTCTTAACCTCATCAATGAAGTTTTGTGGGTCCTCACCAACCTTTGACCCTAGAAACTCAGGCAGATTCATCCAAACAAAGTCTCGAACCCTAGCTGCACCTGATCTACCATTAATGTTAGTAGGAACTAAGACCTGCTGATTATTCTGATTGGCCACACTCCAAGCCAAGAGCTGGATCGCATTCCGAAATTCTGCATTCGTAACCTCATGGTTCGGGATTGGAGGAACTGCGTTAGCATTGCGTGCATTAGCATTCTTTGTGTTAGCTCTACAAGTGGGCATGATCTGAAACGCATAACGACAGATTAGAAAAGGTGAAGTTGGATCATACCCACACACGATAAGAATAACAAAGAAAGTAAAGTTTTTCTTAAAACACTTTGTAGCCTCCCCCTCATAGATGCGGTGCGCTTCACACCCATGAAAGAGACTCTACTTAGTGCGTCTTTCAGACATCCTAGGAATCTTGAACCTAATGCTTTGATACCAAGCTTGTCACGCCCCGAGGCTACCCCCTTGATGTAACACGGTACCTAGGATCAAGAATGACCCCAAGCTAACCCTGTGTCTGGCATATATCAAGCATACTGAGAATAACTGAATAAAACATGTACTATGCGGAATCTAAAACAATGGATAACTGAAAGTGAGAAAAACCCAACTATTCTAAATATGTAAAATATATTAAGAGTTTAGTGATAACTTTAACAATCACCTAAAAACTCAAGCTGACTCTAATACTATGTTTGAAAAGCCTCTAACTGAGTTGAGTTGCAGGGACATTCCCCCCAGCTAACTATAACAAAAACAGAAACATGAATAACAAGACTAAGATGAGAAGTATGTCATTTGTCCTCGAAGTATGAGGACTCACCACTGAAGCTGCTGAAGTCAGACCGAGAACCGATCTAAGCGTGATCTGGATGCTGAGTACCTAAATCTACATCATGAAAGGATATAGCGCAGAGTATACGTCATTACTTGGAATGTACTGAGCATGTATGATATAGATACTAAGCTAAATATATATATATATATATATATATATAAGCTGAACAAAGCATAACTTAGCAATGGCATAAACTGAGCAAGAATGTAAATAATGAAACATAATTGAAAAGCTAAGTTGAATACAATGACCAAGTACTAATCATGAAAATAACATGTTTAACTGAATGTTGAAGTATATACTGAAAACCTAGTCAAATGCACTAAGAGTCTGACTGTGGGAGCTACTATTAACCGACATAAACAACGTGAGCTAAACGTGGAGTCTGATGTATATGCCCCATCGAGAAGACCCAATATACCTTACCAGGGGTATAAAGGCATGACTGGCGTGATCACTAAAGTTGATGCCCAACAAAGGGGACTTATAATCCTGCGGGTAACGTAGTTCTGGGACTATAAGGGTACGCTGAACCCTCATCCAACTTGGTGCTAAGTCTACTCCCAACTGAATATGTATATGACCCAAATGTAACTTAAATACTGAATAGCTCAAAATACTATCATACAATCTGAGAATGCAATATTTATATACTAATAATGTGGCATTCAAAATCTGGAGCATGAATATCAGTTTAACTGACCTAGCAAGTATAATTCGTGAACTGAGAGAATATCTACAAACTAGGGTTCTGAGTTTCATACATGGAACTAAGCAAACTTTTCGAAAAACAAGCTATTTCAATTTAGGATACTACAACAGCTAGATCACAGTAAATATCCAAGGTTTTAGAAACCCTAAGTCTAAACAAGATATGGAGAATCAAGGAAACTGACTGAATTCTAGGGACCTAGTGGATGAAAGGAACCCTCTAGTGAAATCCCACATACCTGGTGACGAAATCTACGGAGAAATCCTTTGATTTCTAGGCTGGAACTTGAAGAAAACCTTCTGCGTGTTCTTGAGAGGGCTGGTTGACTTTCCTCTTTTTTTTGCTCTAATTTGGATGATTTTTGGAGAATAAAGGTTTTGGGTAGGTTCTGACTAAAATTTAAGATTTAAACTAAGTAAAACGACATTGTTTAGGTATTAAACGACATATTTAAATGCCCAATGCATAGGGGAAAAGACCAAAATGACCCTGACTTAAATGCTGACGCGGCGCATCCACGGACCCACTGACGGACCGTCGAAGGGACCACGACCCCTCAAGTGGGCCGTGGTTCTTGGCCAGAGTCTACTGGTTCTGGGTACTCCCATCTACAGTCTACTTCACGGACCGTGTGAAGGACCATGGACCAAGAGGGCCACCATGGTTCGTCACTTGGGCTATGGGGGTCTGCTGGCTCAGGACGACGGAACCATCCACGGCCCGTGGAGGGCTTCCGTGGTTCAACGCCTTAGCCTTGGTGACTCTGCCTCACTTATATGAGTTATCCCACGGCTCGTGTGGGGATCAACAGCCCGTGGAGGGCTTTGTGGTCCACCATGCTGGCTGGGTGTGAACCACGAGCAGGTCGACGGACCGTGGTCCCTTTCACGGTCCGTGAACCCCTTCATGGTCCACCAAATTTCCTGGTATTCAGGTCTATCAGGTCTGTTAGGTTTCTCAGGTGTTACAGAGGTATCAAGTTAGGTTGTGTGTACCAAAGGTGGATGATCTCCAAGAGAGGATCATGGAAGAAGCTCATAGCTCCAGATACTCTATTCATTCGGGTTCCACAAAGATTTATCGTGACTTGTGAGAAGTCTATTGGTGGAATAGTATGAAGAGGAGTATTTCAGAGTTCGTTGCTAAGTGCCCGAATTGCCAACAAGATAAGCTAGAGCACCAGAGGCCCGGTGGTATGGCTCAAAACATAGATCTTCCGGAACGGAAGTGAGAGATGATCAATATGAATTTCATAACTGATTTGCCGCGGTCTCACAGACAGCATGATCCTATTTGGGTGATTGTAGATCGAATGACTAAATCAACCCATTTCTTACCGGTAATGACTACCTATTCAGCAGGGGATTATGCCAAATTATATATTCAAGAGATAGTCAGACTTCATGGAGTTTCGGTGTCCATTATTTCAGATAGAGGTGCGCATTTCACCGCATAATTTTGGAAGTCTTTCCAGAAGGGTTTGGGTTCGAAGGTGAACCTTAGTACTGCTTTTCATCCTCAAACTGATGGTGAAGCAGAGCGTACGATTCAAACTTTAGAGGATATGTTGAGGGTGTGTGTGATCGATTTCAAGGGTAGTTGGGATGATCACTTACCTCTAATAGAGTTTTCTTACAACAACAGTTATCACTCTAGCATCCAAATGACCCCTTATGAGGCTCTTTATGGGAGAAGATATAGATCTCATATTAGACGGTTTGATGTTGGTGAGGCTGGGTTGATAGGACCATACTTGGTTCATCAATATATGGCGAAAGTGAAGACTATTTAAGAGAGGTTGAAAATAGCGCAGAGTCGTCAGAAGTCCTATACAGATGTTAGGAGAAGAGACTTGGAGTTTGAGGTGGATGATTGGGTTTATTTGAAGGTTTCACCTATGAAGGGTGTTATGAGGTTTGGCAAGAAGGGGAAGCTTAGTCCCCAGTATATTGGTCCTTACAGGATATCCAAAAGGATTGGCAATGTAGCCTATGAGTTGGAGCTACCGCCAGAGTTAACAGTAGTCCATCCGGTATTCCACATTTTAATGTTGAAGAAGTTTATGGGCGATCCTTCATTTATCGTACCTACCGTAAATATTGGTATTAAGGACAACCTATCTTATGAGGAGATTCCCGTTCAGATTCTGGATCGTCAGGTTCGCAAGTTGAGAACCAAGGAGGTAGCATCAGTCAAGGTCTTATGGAGGAATCAGTTTGTTGAGGAAGCTACTTCGGAGGCTTGGGAGGATATGAAGAAGAGATACTCACATCTCTTTGAGTCCGGAGAAATTTCAAATCAAGGTACTAATTCTTTTCTTGGTACTTATTAAGTTGGAATGTTGTGTTAATTGCATGTTGGGTGTTTGAGCTGGGTGTTAGATGTTACCACCCTTAGTCTACTTAGAGTAATCTTATTCGAGGACGAATGTTCCCAAGGGGGATATATTGTAACATCACGCCTTAGAAAGAGCTAAATTTAGAAAGAACAAATTTGGAAAGAGCTAATTTGAAATTTGTTCAAGTTAAGCTTGAGTTGTGAGTTTTGGGTCAACGTCAAACGACCATAACTTTCAGTACAAGATGAGTTAGGTAGCCCATAAGATATCAAATGAAAAGTCTTTGAATCTTCTTTGCAACGCCATAAAGTTTGCTAAGTTCCGAGTTCGGATGAGGGAGATATGCCCGTTTGAAGTCAGCCTATCCAGTTAAGAAAATTTACCTGAATTAGTGAGGGGTATTTTGGTTTTTTCCTTACCCCATCAGCTTAAAACGTTTTTAGTATTATTTTAGGGGTCTAAACTGATTTGGGTCAGTTTTCACAATCCTAACTTACGCTTAGGGTTTTGAGAGGAGTTCAAGAAGAGAAAAAGAGGAGAAAAAGAAGAACGAACAAGATTTCTGCGAATCGAGGATTTGTTTCGCCAAATCGAGGTAAGTAAGTTTTCATAGTGTTGGGTTCGTTCACCCAAATGCCAATCATGAGTTTCTTTTGCGAATCTATCCATAAAGATTGAGAAATTTAAGTTCTTGATGAGTGTTGCTTTCGTTCTTGAATTATGATGTTTGGTTGAGTTCTTGAGGCGAGGATCTTGTTAATGAGTTATTTTCTTGAGGGTTTTCGAGTAGATTCTCATGTAATTAAGTTGAGTAAACCAATTTAAGAGGGTTTGGAAGAAACCATTTGATTCTAGGCTAATTAGGGTTAGAAAACGAGAGGATAAAATTCATCGTGGGCAGGGGCTGGCGCGCCACGCCAGCAATGCGCCAGAAGTGACCCTCTGTAGTTCAAGGGCTGGCACCCCGCGCCACTCAGTGCGCCAGGGTCGCCTGCCCCGTCCTATTTTCAGTTGTTTAACCCGTCTGAGTTCCTTTATAGTGTACCTTCACTCCTTCCTGATTCTAACTACTCTAAACTACATCTAAGCATCGAGAGATCCTTCATAACCCTTGAATTCATAATTCAAATTCAAGGTAGAGTTAAGAGTAAAGTCTTGAGAGTTCTTTCGAGTCTTTTACAATCTTTTAAAACTTGTTTTATGACTTGAGTACTTAAGTATGAGGATGAGTAGAGTTGAGTTTCATTTTTAAAAATGAATATATGGGAACTAAGTATTCGCAAGAGTAAATTTTTTTACATTTAAAATGAGGGGAAACATCGATTTCCAAAGGAGTTCATGAGGAGTTTTAAGTACTATCTCTTTTCAGAGAAATATTTTGAGTAATAATCTCAAAGTTGAGGATGAGGAAATATTTTTAAACATATGAGCTAAGTTATATTTTGGGAGTAGTATTGAGCACTGATATGGGACGAGTTCAGATAACTCAAAGTCCTCATAAATCATGTAACCAACGTCGGTAGAAAGGGTCATAGTTTTTAGATGATTACTTATTGCTTTTTAAGTATAGCTTAGTGGATCCACTTAGTTGAGGATTTCTATACCCGACAAGGTATAGGACAGTTCTGGCAGCGTGGACGAGACGGTGTATCATCACATAGCTCATAGTGATGGTTGTCGGTTAAAGAATCTTCCAAACATAGTTATTTTGTATATTTACATACAAACTGAGTTACTATTGTATTTTTAAATACATTGAGTTGTTACCTACTGTTTTAAATGCTCTATATAAACTACACTTTTATTGTTGTTTTGTACTGCATTGAGTTCAGTATCCATGAGTTGAGGTTGAGGTGAGTATGTTTCCTTCTTTCCAAGTTCAAGCTTTTATGTTATGTTCAGTATTCCCCTTACATGCTCGTACATTGAATGTACTGATGCCATTTGGCCAGCATCATTTCATGATGCAGATATAGGAGATCAAGGTCATCAACAGGCGCTTCGTTGATACCGTAGCAGTTCGAGTTAGCTTTGGTGAGCCTCTTTGCTTTCGGAGGATCCCTTATTTATTTCCATTAATTATTTCAGTTTTGTTAGGATGATTGGGGGTCTTGTCCCGACATCCCGCATAGTATTAGAGGCTTCATAGATAGACAATAGTAGTTCATGAGTCGTCTTTTTCATTTCTAGTGTTTAATGTTTAAAGACTTGAGTTGCCTCTTTTGGCTAGTGAATGTTTTACATAAAATATTCTGAGTATCTATTTTGAGACATTGAGTTAAACTTTTACTTTTAAAGTTCTTTTACTGTCGAGTAAGTCTTCCGTTGAGTATTGAGCCAGGCCAAGGGTTCGCTTGGGGCCAACAATGGTTCTCGAGTGTCGGCCACGTCCAGGATGTAGGCTCGGGGCATGACATATAATAATTACCACAATAATATTGTTATAATAGGAATAATTGTATTAATGTTGTCAAAAATTATCCAACTCTTGATATTTTTCTATATCTTCAACGCTACATACATATTTTTTTTTTAAATATTATTTCTTCGTCACTCTCTGATAATCTCTATACGACTAAATTATGTGTTTAATTTAATTTTATTTTTATTATAAAAGTAAAAACTCAATGGTAGAGTTTCACTACATTAATTTAATTATCTCTTCATGCAATGCATACTATAAGAATGGAAGTTTAAATATGAATTTTTAATATTCATGGATCTTATGTGATACCCTCCATCATACTTTTGGGACATTGGTGCCCCTGCCGTCCAAAAATTAGAGCATATATGCCCTTCACTTTAACGGAAGACTAAATTGGGACACGTGGCGCAATCTTATCCATCGATCCGATATCGGGTCGGTGGATAAGATTATGACACGTGTATGTCCGTTAGTATAAAGGGTAGTTTTTGGACGGTAGGGGCACCAATGTCCCAAAAGTATGACGGAGGGTATCTGCATACCATTTACGATAGTTCGGGGGTATATTTATCCCTTTTCCCTTAAATGAATGTCAGTACGAGCATCAAATATCGAACAAAATAAAAAAAAACAATCTCTCTAACTTGGGAATTTCGTGCATAAATATGTTCGAAGATAATTCAAGTATTTTTTTTATCAATATAATTTAGCACAAATATATATTTTGATTTGGTTATTTTTATTATAGAGTCATTTATACAAAGAGAAAATCACATAATTCATGATAGAGTAGATTTAATATTGTTGGTTGAACAATAATATTGCTATAAGAATCATTAAATTTAGTATGAAACAATGAAAATTAAATTGTTACTTCACTGAAGTTTTTGATATATAAACTTTTATGTTTTCGTCTTTTCTATCAGCAATTTTAAATTGAAAATGCAGCATGAGATTTTTTTAGCAATTTTTCTGAATAGATAATATCAGAATCATAACTTAATTTGTATTTCTCTCTTTTATTATATCATTTATTAAAATATTTATCAAATAGTGACATTAATTATTTAAAAATCTATTTGTCTAATTCGGTTCGATATTTGAAGAACTAAATTAGTCTAATTCGATCCGATTTTGATTTTTAATATTTATGTCCACCCCAGTACAAAGTGATACATTAGGCTGTATATATATATATATTTTTAAAAATATATATGAAAGAAATCTCATCAAATGGTAATAGTGTCCAAATCATAATTAAAGGGATGGAAACTCATTAAACATAAAAAGATTTACTATCCAAATAATTGAAGGTATGGAAACTCATTAAACATAAAAATATTTTCTATCCAACTAATTAAAGGGATGGAAACTCATTAAACATAAAAAGATTTACTATCCAAATAACTAAAGGTAATCTCATTAAAAAAAAATAGTAAGTTAATCATTTCTTAATTCTATATAAGATAATCATGGTGCTTCATCATTTCCATGATCAAAAATACCTTTTGAAGAAATCATAACAGAAAGAAAAAAAAAAAACAAGAAGATGGCACCTTCTTTGTCTTTGCTTAAAGTTGTATTTCTTCTTGTGTTGTTTTTCATGGGCAATGCAGGTATATCATTCTTTACTTTATGTTTTCTTTACCAATCAATAAATGATAAGGCAGAAAAATATATTTTTAAAAATTTTACGTATCTTTTTTTTTCCAAATAATCACTCATTCAACTATTAACATGAGTTGTGGTGAAGTTATTCAGGATCCCATCACCTTTATCTACATGTACCAAGTTTTAGCTTTTAAAAATAAAAAAACATGTTATTTCAGATTTAGTTAAACCATAATGCAAGTACGCAATATCATATGGGCCGAAAAATAAAACTAGTTGAGATATATACGATTTGATGCATCAGATCTCTCCATCCTTAATTGGAGATCTTGAATCTAATATATAAAGAATATGAACCTTACGCACCGTGAATATGAATTAATCAAATTTGTTATTCTCTTTTATTTGTTATTATTTTTTAATTTTATTATTATTATTATTATTATTATTATTATTATTATTATTATTATTATTATGACAGAGGCAAATATTTGTCAAGAAGCAAGCAAAACATTCAAGGGACCATGTGTAGAACAGGCAAAGTGTACAACTGCCTGCCAAAGAGAGGGCTTTCAATTTGGAGAGTGTAGTAACTCCATTTGCTATTGCACAAAACCATGTCCTCCCAATTAATTAATCTCCAATTAAAACCAATAATTAATATTTTGTTTTTATTAGTTTTTAATTATCATTGTATTTTTTATAGGCTCAACTAAATATATACATCTACTTTGATGATCAATCTATATCTATTTATAATAATGGTCTATATCTACTTCAATTATTGTTGGAAAAATATTGGAAATCACAGAAATCTCGTAGCTTGAGGCGTGCTTATGGCACTGTCCTTAAGGATATTTCACCGATTAAGGTGTATCCCAGGCAGGGGCGGCTCAATGTAATTGAGGGCCTAAAGCGAAATTTTAATTGAGGCCTAAAGAATTTCATACATATTTATTTAAAATTTATTTTTCTAACTATTTAGATGCAAATTATTACTTTTAACTTTTTTTATAGATGATGTTTTTGAGTATTTTTTTAATTTTTTTTAATTACTTTTAGGTAAGATTTTATCAGTTCAATGTTGAAAAATATTCTTTTACTGAAGCAATCATTATATATTTGTTAACATAATTCTATAAGTAATATTGCGTTTCACTTTGTTCAACAGTGTTCGACTAATGATTCAGATTTTTGATAGAGTATTACTTTAACTTATCAAAGATTTGAAGAAAAAGAGTGCAAAAGGAGTTTTAAAATAAATACATAATGTGAATGTTAGCAAAGAAATGTAATAAAAAACAACGTTTTCTTGATTTCTTCTATTTGAGTGGGGTTAAGGAGAATAAAATATTATATATATATATATATATATATATACTTTTTATTATAAATAATTAATTTTTTTATTAAAAAAACAACACATAATTTGTTCTTGGTAAAAATTTGAGGCCTAAGGCATGTGCCTTAATTTTTATAAGCAAGAGACGCCCCTGATCCCAGGGGCGGATCTATGTACATCGGTGGGGGTGCCACGCCACCCACCGAATTGGGTTGAAGCTCTATATACATATGTGTATATATAGAGAGAGAGAGAGAGAAATTGAATAGTTATATAATAAGCTTGGCACCTATGGTTATGGAATATTGAATGGTGCAACTGGCGAAGATCAATGTTGTATGCCCCAAAGGATGAGGGTTCGAAGCTTGATTCACTCTTTTTTTTTTCTTGCTGCACGCTTTCTTTTTTCAGTTTTTGTCTCGTTTTTTCCAATTCTTTTTAAATTGTTATTCTTTATTAATCCGAATTAACTCTTTTTTGCATTAATTAATTCTTTATTTTGAAAACAAAATATATCTTGCTATGGTGTTTTTGTTGTTATGTATATACGTGCTTATTTTATCTTAATGAGTATTAAATTTTAAAACATCACCTAAATATTAATAAGAACATAATTTGAAATAGTAAACTATAAAACTTAAAAAGAAGGTTTAAGTTTTTCTAAAAGATAAATTTTAAAATTTAAAAGTTATTTTAATAATTCACTAATGTTCGCTTTAAGTGTAGATGATTGGGTTGAAGCTACCGTTTTTTATTTTGATTTTTATCGTGAAAAATCATTTTCTTTAAATTTTTAGAAAATAAGGTCTCCTATTCTTATTAGAAAAAATTTGAACTACTAGAAATATTAATTTCAGAATATAATATTGCTAAAAAATCTGCATATTTGATCGAAAAGATATATAATCCAATCCGAGCCCGAAATTGAAAAGATTTACAACCCGAACCGAAGACTCATATTTAACAAATCGACCCATTTATCCTATTTTGACAATATGGCACCCAGAACCTCTAAATCATGGATCCGCCTCTGGTGTATCCCAGGATTCAACAAGCTCTTCTAGTATTAAAACTAGAAGCCAGAAACTAACAAAGAAAATATTTTCATTAAGAAAACCCAGCAAATAAACTACAGTAAAACCTCTATAAATTAATATAGGTGGGACCATGAAATTTTATTATTTTATAGAGATATTATTTAATCGATAAATTAATATTTATTAATTTAAAGAATGATTTGAGATTTAATGAAGGTTAATTTTGATTATATCAAAATCATTGTATCTTACTAATTTATGAATCATATTTATTGATTTCACATAAAAAAATATATTATATATAAAGTGCAACGAATACATCAAAATCATTGTATCTTACTAATTTATGTATCATATTTATTGAATTGTCACTATCGTGCAAACAAAAGAGCATGAATGACAAGTGTGCTTTTTGATGAATATATTCATTGGTTTAACCATAAAATGCATGGTAGACGAGTTTTATTTATGGTAGATAATTGTCCAACCCATAATAGAAATATTGAAGGACTACAAAATGTTGAATTATTTTTCTTGCCACCCAACATGACATCCAAAATTTAACCTTGTGATGCTGAGATAATAAGAACTTTCAAGATGTATTATCGTAGGATATTAGGAGGCTATGAAGTGGGACAAACTGATCCAGCAAAGATTAATGTTTTGGATGCTATCAATTTTGCAATCCTTGCTTGGACAACAAATGTTCAGCAAGAGACGATAGCAAATTATTTTCGACATTGTAAAATTCGTTGGGGGATGCAATCTCAGAGAATTTGAATGAACCCACTTGTGAAAACGTCATTCATGAACTTGAGGTCATGATTAATGATCTCGGTTACCACAATAAAATGGATGTCAATAACCTGTTGGATTATCCGGGTGAAAGTGATACATGTTCAGAGGTCCAGAGCTTAGAAGAAATTGTGGATACCATCGAAAAAAGCAATGTTGACGATGAAGTTGAAGATGATATTATACCTTTGGAACCAGTTACACGTAAGGAAGCACTTAGTGTATCTAGAACTCTTAACAATTTTATGGTGCAGTTCGAAAAGAAAACACCAGAGCTCTTGGATGCAATAAGAAAAGTTAGAGATGAGCTTCAACTAGATTTAAATTTTAAGAAAAAACATAACACAATAGAATCATATTTCACTAAATTGTCTTAGATATATTTGTACTTTTAAAGAATTATTAATTTATGATATTAATGGGACCATATATTTATATAGGGGTCTTCTGGAAATATATTATCTTATTATCTTATCGAAATTGATGATTTTTTCCATTGGCCCAAGTCGGGACCGGAGGAAAATATTACTTTAGAGAGATTATTAATTTACCGAGTATTAATTTATAGAGGTTTTACTGTAATAAAGAAAAGTTTTTCTTGTAATCTTTTTCTCCTTCTCTTCTTTTTCTAACACACAAATAATATATATATATATATATATATATATATGCCTGGTACCATATGCCCTTGTGATCTCATCTGAAAAGTCATACCATAAGCAATTATCTGTACTTGAGATAACAAATGCAGTTTCTGAGCCCTCAAGTATGATGGCTAAATGTAATCCAAGGCATAGAAAATATAGATAGTTTTAAATCAAAGAGTTCATTTCTTACTTTGGAATCAAACTAGACCTTGAGTTTGAATAACATAATATTATCTTGGTGTGTTGTATAAACCGCTAAGAAAATCCTTTTATTGCATTAACATATAATAGAACCTTAGTCTTCAAGGGCTCATGCTCTACCTATCCTTATGCTTCTTAATCTGGGGGTCGTAGAAAGAGCACATACTAAAAAAGTCGGCTTCTCTTCGTCTCACCTATATCTTATATATACAGAATTGTCTCTCGTGAAATACAAAATAAATGTTTGTTTTACTTCTAATGAGGGACATGAAAAGAGTAAAAATATTCAGAAAATGAATGTGAGATTAAATTAGCTAAAAGTGTTTGCGGAAGATAGTCACAGACATTTTAGAGCTCATATATACTTGGACTAAAAAACCTCCATTTTTTCATCTTTTACATTTGTCAAACCTGCAAAGGCAATAAGCAAAACACATTAATTTATTTGCTTTAGAAAGTGTAACAGCTTAATCCAAGATGAACCAATGATAAAAAATATTATGCTACAAATAAAAGAGAAAACATGAAGCATATGACAACACTTTAACACAATTTTATTATTATATTACATACTCAAATTACTATCCCTGTTTTAGATTTCTTATGTTCAATTTTTTCTAGATTGATCAGATGAAAAATATTTCTAACACTATCAATAGTATTTAACTAATATGAACACATGAAACAGAAGCTTCGAGAAAGTATAAGATCACATGCATACAGAGTAGCGAAAAATTATGTTTTCCAAAGAAAACGGCCAAAAAATTTAAAGGTTGTTAAAAGAATGTGGAAAGGTATCTTAAGGACATGAAAACTGGAGAACCTGAAATCAACCCTTTCGCCTGATTCAACCTGCTTGTCCTTCTGACTATATAACTTAAACAATATATTTTTCTTTGAATACCCTTTCAACCTACTATATCAGTAACTAAATTTTTTTCAAAAATGTAGTTCAAACAACAAAAAAAAAAAATCAATACCGAAAGCTTACCCTAAATTTTCAGCCTTCGTGAACTACTAATTTCATGGCAGCATCAAAGAATTCGGCAACTCAAATTCTTTCTCAAGAATCACTTGAAAGTTGTGATATCACAGGAAAATTAAATCACCTCAAAGTAGAATATAAATCAATTTTTTTGGGGAAAAATACTACATGAAAAAAAGATATTACGGGAGAAACTATCCACTCACCTAAACCCATCATTCTGTTGGAGAATAAAGAAAGAAGAAACACGTATAAGTAGATAAAAGAAGAATTGCAGAGAACTTTCACGTTATATTTCTGATATTTTTATTGTAAAGCAAATACATAGGACACTTTAAATAGGAATTAAGACCCAACCACCTAAGACAAACATGACCCACTAACTTAACCACAACCTTATCCACTAAGCTAAATATTAGCAACTAACAGAAGATATGCTTTGACTCAACTAGGACTCCTACCAAACGTGTTACTCTGCCAACTAAATAGGAACCTCTAATTACGTTTGAATCAATATTCAACACTCCCCCTTGATTCAAAATTACAAACTCCAAGTTTCTGCCGGAACTAATTATGCTTGGCTTGTGGGAGTGCCTTGGTGAGAACATCTGCAATTTGATCCCTTGTACGGCAAAACTTCAACTCTATATCACCTCTTTCTGTGTGGTCACAAATGAAATGATAACGAATGCACATGTGCTTTGTTCTGCTGTGAAAAGCCGAATTCTTTGTCATTGCAATTGTTGCCTTGTTATCGCAAAATATTTTTATCGCACCCTTTTGCCAATAGAAAACATCAACTAACATTCTTTTTAACCATAAGGCTTGACAAGCTGCTGAAGTTACAACAACATACTTTGCTTCCGATGATGATAATGCAACCACATCCTGCTTCTTTGAGCTCCAAGAAATCGCTCCAGATCCTAAATTGATCACATTTCCAAAAGTACTCTTTTTGTTATCTATACTTCCTGCCCAATCACTATCACTGTATCCTGTCAAGCTAAAATCTGTATCTTTGGAGTACCAAATCCCTAAGTCAACTGTCCCAGCAACATAACGCAAAACTCTTTTGGCAGCACCAAGATGTTGCTTGGTAGGACTATGCATATACCTAGACAACATACTAACAGAAAATATAGTATCATGAAGAGTATGTGTCAGGTAGTTCAAACCTCCAATCAAGCTTCTGTAGTGACTAGGATCGGCAAGATTTGTTCCATCTTCAAGCTGAAATTTTCATTTTCATTCATGGGGGTGGCAGTCGCTTTACAATTTTACATACCGAACTTGAACAGGAGGTCTTTTGCATACTTCATTTGAGAAACAAAAATTTCATCTTCTACCTGTTTCACTTGAAGACCAAGAAAGTATTGCAAAATACCTAAATCTGACATTTCAAACTCCTTCATCATGCAAGATTTATAGGGCATTAATTATATAAATGATGTTAGATAAGTTGGCATACAATTTGAAAATATTTTACAACAAATAAGAAAAGGAAAATTCTACTCAACTTTAAATTCCTTAATATTGGGAGTGTTACTTGCTAAAGTAAGTAGAATTAGTAGATTTTAATCCCAAGGTGAATGTCGTTGTAGACAGTGAAATTTTATTGATAAATTCATATTAAATTTTGGATTAATCCATAAATTCATTATATATTGACCAAGTCAAATTACTGGTTAATAAAGTCGGATTAATATTTAAGTAAAAATATATGACTTAAATAAGTCCAAATCACATTTGGGTCAGTCCATTAAATTGATAAAACGAGCCCAACTCATGTTCTTCAAGCCTAAGGACCAAAATTACTTGGACAAAAATACCCCTAAAACCCTAGCTCAAGCCTATATAAAGAGGTCTTCATAAGACCAAAAGAACAAGAAGAAAAAGATAGATACACACAGAAATACATAGAGAATCCTTGCTCTTCAATGGTGATCTGTAAGTCTTCCGCATACAAAGAAGTATTCGCTCCAAGTGTAGAGCCGCAAGTATTCCATCAAATCAAGAACATCCGTGAAGAGAAGAATTAGGGGATTACATATCTTTTTTTAAGAGATTTTATAAAGATTGTAACCTTCGCATTAATTCAAATACAAATATTGTTGTTTGCTTGCTATTTTTCCTTTCCTGTTTGCTGTATTTCAGGATTGAAACTTTAGACGCTTACAGTCACAATTACTTATATCCTAAAAAAAACAAAAACAAAAGGCATGGTAATTAGGTCATCTTTTCTTCTACGTTTAATTTGAATTGGACTATTTTAGAGTCTGACATTAATTTTTCATAGCTACTCTAAAATATTCTAATTGGTCTGTTCACCGGTTATTAACTAATGTTATATCACTTGACTTCGATTGTGGGTAAAAGAATGCATTCTAGGATGTTGAGTTCAATGTACATGTCATTCTTCTTTCATTCATTATCTCAAGACTGCGTTGTCCATGCTTTTTTTGGCATGGATTAAGATATGAAGGGGCCATTCAACACAAATTGCATACATTGTTGTGATTCTCATGTCACAAGTATATGTACATTATATACTTGTGTTTCTTCCAGTTTAGATCACAAATTGTCACGTAGGACGTATCTGTCTATTTATTCAACTTTTTAACAATTGCCTATACTTTTCTTGCCCTACAACTAAACCATACTTCTTCGAGATTGAGAAAAAGAACCGTCGGCTCACAGCATGTCTTTAATATTTCATTACTGCTTAAAAATGACTTTAAAAAGTTCAAAAATAAAATAGGCACTACATCAAAAATGATTTTTAGCGGCAATTAATTAACGACAATAGCTTAATTGCCACTAATATGTAATTCTAACGGCAATTAACACTCTTTATATATGTCCCTAAAACCTTTAGCGACATTGGATCCAATGTCAATCAACTAATGCCGGTAAAAACTTTAACACTCTTTGTTAATGTGTATATTTATTGCCACTAAAAAGTGTTTTTGTTGTAGTGAGGTCTCCCCTACTTTTTATTTTTGGACTTAAAAGTAGTCATTCTCAACATCTTTTAAGTTATTTTTAACCTGACCAAGCACTTCCTAAAGCTAAAAATAAGTTAAAAATAAGTTTGACCAACTTTTAAGCCAATCCAAACAGGTTGTTACTACTGTTATTGAAACTTTACAAATATATGCCGGTCACTCCCATCAAGAAGTCTTTTCGTGTGTCCCAAAAGTTGTGTTGTCAACCTTAGACAAGTAGCTATAATCAGTGGCGGACCCAGGATTTTTGCTCAGGGGGTTCAATAAATAAATAAAAGTTCAGGAGGTAATACAAGTGCGCGGTGAGCGTAGTAGCCCCTCGGCATGCTCTTTATACAAGAACCATAGATATTTCATTGGTTCATAAAAGTAAAGACTAAACTAATCAAAGATATCGAGGACAAAGATACATTGATAAGAATTTTAGTGGATCGAGTGTATTACATAAGTTAATTCCTAAAATACGTGAAAATTAAATGATGAAGAGCGAGACTGGGAAGAAATATTTACCTTATCATGCTAAATTTTACTTACTTTATCATACCGTATTAAACATTTCTTTCTACTTTTATCATGCTCCATCGAGCATTCTTAATTTTTTTTGTATTTTTTATACTTTTATTTTGTAATGTTTTACTTTATTTTTTACTTTTTAAAAATTTTAAATTAGTATCCATTCAATCATATATTACTATGAAAATCGTCAAGATTCTCTAAAAGTGTGTAAGAATAGAGTTATTAATATCATAATGAGATAAATAAATAACATCGTCAATTTCTTTAGTTCATATAGTTCAATTTACTAGTTTAGTCATAATTTGTAATAAAAAAAATTAATAACGAGTAAATCAAATAAGTTTAGTTTCCATCTCTCTAAAATAGAATTAAAAATATAAAATAAATTTCATGAATTCAATTAAATTAATATTTTTAAAAGGATGTTGACGATATATAAGTTTCTTCATTTAATTACATCTAATTTACCTTTTTTTAAAAATAAATAAATTATATTTCTATCTCAATTTCAAATTAAATATAATTCATCATTTTTTTAAAGAGTTATTCAAGTTAGTATATGAAAAAAGAGTTACGTTGAAACAAAATGAATAATAGTATAAAAAGAATAAAAAATAAAAATAAAAATAAAAAGAGTGTGTCTAATAAATTTAAACAAAAACAAATTAAAACGAAGAAATGGAATAAAAGGAAAAAATAATGAAAAAAAAAAGAAGAAGGTCAAAGCCCAAAAGTTACATTTTCCAAAATTAAAAAGAGGGAAAATGTTGCCCATGGGAATTGAACCCGTGACACAGGGGCCTTATTTGAACCACTTTCCACTGAGCCAATCATGTCTTCTATTTTCCAAGGGTTCATTTTAATATATATACATATAAAATCAGAATTTAACGTTATATATATAGTGTAATTTTTTGACGAGGGGGTTCCACCTAGGTCCGCCCCTGCTATAATCTCTTTAAAATGGGCCAGATATGCCTTTATAGCAGGACAGTGATAGCCCGTACACTAACTATTTTTATAAAACACAACATACAATTCAAATTAATGTATAGTAAACAATAAGCATTATAAATTTTATTTGCAACACAATAGAACCAAAGCAAAAAATATTTAAATAGTAAGACATCAAAGTATATAGATTTCAAAAGAGTATTACAAAGCACTACTACTGGTAATTAAAAAAATCGTGATTACATACTCATTCATCTAATTATGTCAAGTAATAAATCTTATAAAATCCCGCAAAAGCTAGCTATGCATATCCTTATAAACAGCAATTAAATGTTTCTCTCGTCCATCCTATTGATCCGTTCATATATCCTTTTGAACCGCAATTAGCTGCTTCTCCATCCATTTAACTGTGTCAAATGAACAAAACTAATGAAAAACATTTGATCGAAACTTCATGTAAGCAGCAAAACCCCAATGAAACCCCAAACAATTTTTAACAATAAAATATAGCACACCATCATCATATTCATACCCTATAACTAATAGGGCATGGCCACTTACTGAAACATCCTCAATGCCAACAAGAAAGGTAGGATATTCGGAAACGAGACTCCTTATACTAGTGTAGTGAATACAACCGACTAAAGGATGCTTGCCTAAGATTGGCAACACAGCTTCATCTTCCAAAATATCCCAACCACCAACAGTAATCTTTCGACCATGAAAAAAGAACAAGAAAACACTAAGATTTAAAAACAAATACAACAATAAGTAAAAACACAATATCAAATTACTTACATTTATGGAAGCTGACCACCAAAGGCGTTGGTTGATGTATAGGTTAGATGGATAATTCACAAGAGTATGGACTCCATGTTCCATTCTTTCACGATCTTGTAAGCTCAATTAAGCATTTTCATACTAAGATTGTTAAGAGAATGAAGAAAGACATAAAAGTGTTTTTAAATAATACTTTTTTATTGCTTTAGAAGATTGCTTACACTTACTTGATTGGTTTGCAAATGAATCCCCCTCTATTTATACTACACACCTAGGGGTTAAAGTGTAAATAAAAATTATTACACAAGTTCCTACATATTTACAAATTGATCTCTCTTCTAGAATTCTCTACAAGCCTAGAAAATTCCAAAGTCTTTCAAAAAATCTTCTAGGATATTCTAGAGTTTCTCCAAACCTCTTCAAGAGTTTAGATCCTTCCGACTTTTATGCCTAACTTGAATGAAAAGTAGCGGGTCATGACATTAGGCTACACGATCATGGGAAAGGCCACAATTTATGACTCAGTGTTTTCTCAATAGATCTCTTGTAAGTTCTTTGTTGTGAACCAAGCTAGCTCTATAAGGGCCTATGAGTTGGAAGTGGTGAATGAGATTGGGCCAAGTAAAATATTGGAGTGTTTTATTTGGAATCCAGACCCAATTAGCATTTGGTTAAAAGGGAAAATGAGTTAGAAAGAAGGGTTTATGCATATTGAAGAAAATGTTTGTCCTCTCCTCATCTTCTAGAGTCTAAGCTTCTCATCCCCATTCTTATCTCTATCTTTAGTTGCTTGTTATTTCAATATTTCTATTGTATTTCTGTAGTTTGAATATTACAATCACAAATCTAAAGTTGTAATTGCGTTTTAGTTCTCTTCTTAATATAGTGAGGAATTCGGATTTGTTACATTGGTGCTTTCATTTTCGTACTCTAATGGAAGTGGTGATATTGGATCGATACAGTGGCACCGGCAATCCAGAGGGCTGGCTTTATCGAGCGGAGCGGTACTTTGCTTTCCTTGGCTTCGCCGAGGATTATTGGCTACCTTTTCCTTCCTTCTACTTTGATGGTGAAGCTCTAACATGGTTCGATTGGTTGTATCACAACAATCAATTTTTCGATTGGTGCATTTCAAGAAGAAATTTACTCAACCTTTTAGAGACCAAACCACAGTATATCCGGTAGAGCGGACAACTGTTCCAAGCAGTTTTCAGACGTCATTTGTCTTTAACTCTGCCTATGAAATTCAAAGCTGGAAAGAGGACCATGTGTTTGATAAATTGCCTGAGAAGTATCACACTGTAGATGTCTGGGATCTCACTAATGGAGGTATCCTTAGTCTAGCGACTTTTGACAACATAGTAACTCCTCAAAACAGGAGATCCAAATCAACAACTGCTTTGGTACATGAACCTTCAGTCGTGACCAAGGATCCAGTGTTCGCTGAAATTTCATGTACAACAGCGACCTCCAACTTCGATGATCCTAATGCTAGTGTCCATGAAGAACAACAGTCTGCACTTGTAGTTGCTAAGGTGTCTGACACAAGCATCTGCGGAAATGACAATTTACCACCTGAAGTAACCATCCAGGTTCTCGATTAAAGTTCCCACAATATTAAACTCGGGGAGAAATGAACAAACCTGATATTCAGTAACTTTGCTTTGGGTGCCACTATTGCTATATTGCAGCATTTGCTCTCTCTATCTCTTAAGTATCTTCTCCTGAATCTTGGCTGCAACTTCTCATTCCTCTTATTTTCATTAGGAGCACAAATTTTCTTATCCAGTTATACATATGGCTTTGCTATTTATTAACTCATATGGCTTTACCTGAGATATCATTTTTCTAAATAGCACTATATATGTGCTAGATATACTTACACAAGTTGTTCCAATTTTTGGGGATTTGCTGAGTATATTAAAAATACACTATGACATCAAGGATCTCCATAGTGGTACATCACACCTCAAAATTAATAACAATTTATATATATTTAACTTAAATAGAAAATTCTACCAAAAATAATAATATTATCCAGCAATGATCAACTTTGACCCAATTACATGAAATAAACAATCTTATAATAAGACAAGGGTATAATAGGAAAGAATTTTTTTGTAGAGTTTTAAATAAATAAATAAAAGATTAAGTGAGAAGCAATACACCAAACACTTGATAAAAAATAATCTCTGCATTAGTAATCCCTGCATTGATAATCCCTGCATTACTAATCCATGTATTATCAAGGTTTGTACCAAACGACCCCTTAATCTTAATCATTCATAGCTCAGTCATTAAGTTGTTTGTTTTCAATGTCTAAATATTAACCATTCAGATCTTAATTATTATGTGCGTTTAATTTTATTATTTCACAACCACTTAATGAGTTTGAATGATTAAGATTTATAACAAAGTCTTAATGTCATTAATATGTTTATTTAAGAATTTGTATAAGGATGACTGTCCATTGCTACTTCATTTACTTTCACTCACCACCCACAACTATCACTATCATCAATAACCACCACTCACCACTCACCAAAATCAATCGTCATCACTATAAATCATCATTTGGAATTATCACCACCAATCGTTATCACATTCACTAATCACAATCAATAACTATCATCAAAATTCATTACTGCTAATCGTCATCATCATTCACCACCGTCAGTAGCTATCAATACCATTCCACTACTAATTATCAACCACCACCATCAATAATCACGGTTAATCAATATTGCCAACCACGTTCTACACCATAAGATACAACTAAAGGAATTGTTTCAGTGTCAGAAACCCTAAGAAATCCCTAAGTTGATGCCCAAGTCTTGATTTTTTTGGTAATATATATTACATATGTGTCAATACTAATCTGCATTTGGATTCACAACTCTTTCACTATAACGCAGAGGATTGCCTAACTCAAGTTTAATGAAATTTATGCACACCTTGTTGGCAATGTGATCAAGGGTTAGTCACTAGTTAGTTTGTTGAGTTTATTTAGGAGTCAATAAATTTTTCCTAGTTTTTAGGTTGCAGGAGTAGTGGAGTCATTAATAGATTCAGATTTATTAGGAACAAATAGATGTGTTGTTTCATTTAGTAGATTTTATCTTTTTTAAGGACTCTTGTAATTTCACAATCAGTAACTTTAATGCAGAGAAAATTCCCACACTTTGTAGATTCTCTTCTTTTCATTGTTGCAAATTTAATTTTTTATTATTTGGTATGGAGTGCCAAGAAGTCATGTTGCATCCCTGGAGGATGCAATGGAATTATATGCCTTGGGTTAAGCCAAAGATTTGGTATCCGAGCCAGAAAGTTATATTATTATTATTTTTGGAGTACTATTGCAGCAACAAAATATGGCTTCTGAATATTTTGTTCAGGCCGCTAATTCGCGCTTCGATGGTCATTACGACCATTGGAGCATGTTGATGGAAAACTTCCTTAAGTCCAAAGAATTTTGGTCAGTTGTAAGTATTGGCGTGTAAGAGCCAGCAACTGGTACTAACTTGTCAGAAGCACAAAAGGAAGAGTTGGACAATCTAAGGTTAAAGGATTTCAGAGTGAAGAATTACCTTTTTCAGGCTATTGATCGCTCAATATTTGAAAACATTATTTTCAAGGTTACTTCTAAACAAATATGAGATTCCATGAAGAAAAAGTATCAAGGAGAAGTGAAGGCAAAGTGAGTGCAGCTTCAAGCACTCTTTGGTGAGTTCGAGGCTCTACATATGCAAGTTGGTGAATCGGTAACAATTTATTTCTCTAGGACGTTGACTATCACAAATAAAATGCGAACTCATGGCGAAAGACCGAAGGATGTTACCATCATTGAGAAAATACTTCACTCAATGACGGCAAAGTTTAACTATATAGTTTGCTCAATTGAAGAATTCAAAGATATTGATACTCTTTCTATTGACGAGTTGCAAGGCTCTTTGTTGGTTCATGAGCAGAAAATAAATTTGCAAGACAAGGATGAAGTAGCATTGAAGGTAGTGTCGTCTTCAAAAGGAACAGATCAAGTGAAAGCCAAATGAAAGGGAAAATATTGGCACCATAAAAAGGAGAAGAGAAGTTCTGGCGATTCTCTGGAAAAGGAAAAGAGACGAGATAAGTCTCAAGCTGAATGTTATCGATGCCATCGATTTGGACACTTTCGATCTGAGTGTTGTACCAATTTATAGGAATCGTGGCGGCAGATCTAACTTTGCAGAGACAAAGTTAGATGGGGAAACTAAGGAAGAAGAAGAAGAGGTTTCACTTTTGATGGCATATACTTCCAACACGAAAGTTTCCACTCATTCATGCTATCTCTACACCGACTATAGTACTCACATGTGTGGGAAAAAAAAGGAATTCTCATAGTTGGATGAAAGTTTAAAGTTTTCGGTGGTATCTGCCATGGGTAAAGGGAAGGTACAAGTCTCAACCAAACAACTCGATTCATACCATAGGTGAGATGTTTTATGTCCCTTCAATGAAGACAAATTTATTAAGTGTTGGGAAGCTTCAAGAAAAAGTATATGAACTTAATATCAAAGATGGAGTTTATGAGATACGAGATCCTCGTTTGGGGTTAATCCTCAGATTAGCCTGTCGTCAAATTGATTGTTCCCTTTATATTTTCACAACTCCATAAAATCTTATCTTTTCTGCAAAAGTGAAAGAAGATGCCTGGAAATGGCATTTTTGTTATGGCATTTAAATTTTTTGATGCTTGAAGTTATTAAAGAAAAAATAATTGGTGTTGGGTCTTTCAAAGCTTGAATCCCCAAATGAAGTATATGAATAGTGTGTTGTTAGAAAGCAACACTGTGAACCATTTCCAACACGAAAGTCTTGGAGAGCAAAGAAGGTGTTGGAGTGTCACGACCCGAGTCTACACCCTGGACGTGGCCGGCACTCGAGAACCATTGTTGGTCCCCAAGCGAACCCTCATCCTGGATGACTACAAGCGGAAGACTAACTCAAGCATACAAAGCTTAAAAACTGAATAAAAATTTATGAAACTCAATTACAAAGCTTTAACTCAAATGAAAACTCTGAATAAAAATCAATTATTCAACTCGCCATAAAATAGGTAACTTAAGTCTTTAAAACATAATAAGATAAATGAATCAAACTTCTCAAACTCTATTGTCTATCTATGAAGCCTCTAACTGATAAAGATGGAAGTCGGGATAAGACCCACGACATCCTAACAACTGATATAACTGAAAGTACAAGTGGAACCCTCCGAAAGCAAGGAGGCTCACCATAGCTAACTCGAACTCCATGTGGTATCGACGAAGCTCCTATTGATGACCCTGAATACCTGTATCTGCATCATGAAACGATGTAGGCCAAATGGCTCAGTACGTGGAATGTACGAGAATGTAGGGGGAATTCTAAAACATAAACATAAGCTTGAACTTGATAAAAAGGAAACATACTTACCTCTTCTCAAAGTTACTCAACTCAAGGAATACTCAAGGATACTCAAAACTGCTCAAACTTACTCAACTCAGAAGTACTCAAGGATAAGATACTCAACTCAGTAATAAGGTTCTCAACTCAGTGAAATGGGGCTCAACTCAACAATAAGGTACTCGACTCAATGAAACATAGTTCAACTCAAGATACTTAACTCAAAGATACTCAACTCAACTCAAATGTATGATACTCAAATCAAAAGTACTCAACTCAAGATAAAGCAACAATAAAAGATGCAATATATGGAAAGCTTTTAAAATAGCAGATAGCAATTCTATGTATTGAAGAATACAATAACAACTCAAATTGCATATATTAAAATATAATATAACTCTGTGGGAGTTTCTCTAACCGACAACCATCACTATCAGCTATGTGATGATACATCGTCTCACCCACACTGCTAGAATTGTCCTATAACTTGCCGGGATATAGAACGCCTCAACTAAGTGGATCCACTAGTCTATGCTAAAAAATATTAAGGAATTATCTAAAAATTATGACCCTTTCTACCCATGTTGGCTACATGGTTTATGGAGACTTGAGTTATCTGAACTCGTCCCCATATCGGTGCTCAATACTACTCCCAAAATATACTCAGCTCATATGTTTAGAAACATAACTCTTTCTGTGGTTTGAGATTATTACTCAAAAACTAGCTTAAAAGCTCTCTTGGAAATCGGTGTTTCCTCTCTTGTTTAAATGTGAAAACATTTTACTCTTGGGAATACTTAGTTTCCATATAATCTTTTGAAGAAAAGAACTTCACTCTTACTCTTACTCAACTCAATGCTCAAGTCTTAAAACAATTTTAGAAAAAAATTGTAAAAGACTTCTCAAAATAAGGTTCATGCCGAATTATGGACGTGAACAACTCAATCCAAGGTTTTCAATAACCATACATAGAACTCAATACTCGGGACTCAAGAACTTAAATGATAATAGTCATTTCAAGAATGCTCGACTCAGAGGGTTCATGTGGAATTATGGGCATGAACTACTCAACTCAAGGACTCAAAGACACTTCTCATCTCAAGACTGCTCGACTTATAAGGTTCATGTGGAATTATGGGCATGAACTACTCAACTCAAAGACTTCATGGGTAACATATAATAGTCTCATGATTAGGAATATAATCCCAAAAAGGTTAGGAACTCATTACTCAAGACTTAGGACTTGAAGATACTACTCCTTTCGAAGATGCTCAATTTATGAAGTTCATGCAAAATTTATGGGCATGAACGACTCAACTCGAGGGTCTAAATAACAATATGGAACTTATGTATACAACTCTTCTCATACTCATACTTACCTCCTCAAGACTTAGTTCAAATCGATAGTTGATCTCAAAGGATTCACCATTGAACTCAAAGACTTTCTTGAACTCTACTCTTAACTCTCTCTTGAATGTATGTGAATTATGAATTCAAGAGTTATGGTTCATTATATGAAGGATCTAGGTGATAGTGTAGACTCATGAATACATCCTCCTCACTCTCATGCTCACTTACTTGAGTCTTGAAACAAGTTATTAAAATTGTAGAAGACTCTTCAAAACGACTCAAAATGGACTTTCTCAAAATGTTCGAAAGAACTCTCAAGGCTTGACTCTTAACTCTACCTTGAATTTGAATTATGAATTCAAGGTTATGATCATATTAGGAATGATTTCTAGGTGTTTAGAAGTAGCTTAGAGTGTTTAGAATCAAAGGGGAGTGAAGGTACACTTTAAAAGAACTCAAACGGAGCAACCGACTGCAAACTGGACGGGGTAAGCGACCCTGGCGCGCTGATTGGTGCGGGGCACCATCCCCTAAACTACAGAACATAATTTGGGGTGCATTGGCTGGCGCGACGCGCCAGGCCCCAACCCAGAAAACCTGACGAATTTCTTAGCTCATTTTCTCACCCTAACTCGCCTAGAATCAAACGGTTTCTTCCCCAATCACTTGTATTCAATTACTTAACATAAGTACACTCTAATATACTTAATACAGACCTCAAAACACTCACTTTCATCTCAAGAAATTATCAAAACCCCAACACAAAAAGATTTAGGATGAACTTCAAGAACACTTCTCAAGAACTCTAATCTTTCAACTTCAAGAATGAAATTACGCTGAAAATAACATGATTGGCGTATGGGTGAACAAACCCAACACTATGGAAGCTTACATACCTCTTAGGGATCAAACCTATGGCGAAAATCCGCAACAAAACTCAAGAACCTCGACGAAAGCCTTGATCATTTCCTCTTTTCTCCGCTTTTCTCTTTTTTTCTCTTCTTGAACTCTCAACTAAAACCCTAGGTGTATATTAGAATTATAAAACTGAACCTAATAGTATTAGATCCTTAAAACCTTACTAAAAATGAACTAAATCTGATTTGGTAAGGAAAAGACCAAAATACCCCTCACTATTTTCGGGTAACTTTCCTTAACTGGACAGCCTGACTTCAAAAGGGAATTATCTCACTCATCCGACCTCGAAACTTAGAATACTCGGTGGCATTGGAAAAGTAATTCAAAGACCTTTCATTTTCTATCTTATGGCACACCTAACTCATCATGTACTGAAAGTTATGGTCGTTTGAAGTTGACCCAAAACTTAGAAGAACTTAGGAATGACTTGAATGAACTCTCTTTAGTTCTTCTTGGAACTGAAGGTGCTACACCTAGTGACCTTAACAATCAAGAAATTTTAATTTCCTCGGTAAAATCCTACCTGCAACGAAGGATGGTTCGAGTCTTAGCACAAAAAATTTCTGGGGTGTTACAATATCTCCTCATTGGGATTATTCGTCATCGAATGACGATTGGACTGGGTATGGAATGGGGTTACTCTTACTAAGGTCTGAGTCTAATGGTATGCTCTTACTATATTCAAGCTTAACCCAAATCCTTGGGTTCAGGTTCTATACCTCTCTATAGGGAATCTCATCCCAAGACTATTACTCTTTACCACCACATTGGGCTCATATAAAGAACCACATAATGTTTAACAACACCACATTCAAGCTTAGTACTCTAACAACTCCATGGACTCCTATTAACCAGCTCCTTAAGAAATTCTCAACACTTGACTTGATTTCTCATCTTATCATCTCCCCCTTAGGTCTAAAGCTGACACTTGAAAGCTATGGACCTATTCCATTATCTCTAACTGGTATACATCCTCTTTTACTCTAACACTCGGGAGAAGCTTATCTCATGACTACCGAACTCTCTATAAACGGGTACTAAGACCTCTTTCTAAGGTGTTTCTCTTAACCTCTTCTGATTACATACCCTCTCGATACACCTCTTAATGCTCTTGTTACTCTTGTGACTTAGTCACACTTCACTGCCGTTATCTAAAGGTTAGGGTCTCTCACTTGTACCACTCATATTTACTGCAACTAACATCTCAATTCCTCACCTACTCTATGTCAAGTCTACCAGATCAAATCCCAAGACTGATATCATCATCCTCATCTTTCCATTCTTTCGATCATGACACTGATCTCAAATTCAAGCTTAATGTTCATTACTAAACCTGAATATCAATACGATTGCTCGTCTACTATACTATACCTCATTACTTAATTAGTTCTATAACCTTTTGAACATCATGACCCTCTCAAACATATCATAAGCCTAGTTTAGATCTATCACCTCATGAATACTTTGTGCTTCTATTCAACACATACACTTGGTCATTACCTACACAATGACACTTCATCACAAACTCCTTCCTAGCTACAACACACTCTATCTCCTATGATGGAATCTTCAAAACTCATCACTTCTTAGTCAACCCATAAGGGAAAAACTCTTCATTAGCAACTTACTAGGTGCATGACTATAATAACATAGCTTGTCAAAACGCCATATCCCTTTCTTAGATTACTAAATCTATGCATACTTTCCTCTAACTCTGGGCTCTTTCACTGCAACTGCTCATAATCTCATCATTCATACTATCCTTTAGGGTGAAAATACTACCCAAGCTCTAAACATACTTTCTCATAAGAATCTCAACTGAAACAGGACTTAGAGAAGAGAGCACAACTCTTTCTTAGCTTAAATGCACGATTCATATGAACATGAGTGCATTCCTCTGAAACTCAACACTTAACTCACTCATGGGCTTCTCTCAAGACCCTCAGGAGTCTCATGACTTGCTCAAGACTCTTGCTGAGAGCAACTCTTTGATAAAGGATGGACTTTGCTTTTCAACCACCACTAGTATGAGGGGTAGTCGAATGAATCTGAGAAACGCATGAGTATGAATCGATCTCTAGGACTTAGCTCTATTGCACGATTAATAGTATGAAAGAAGGGAAAGTTTTCTTAAATGTCTGTAGTCCCTCGTTTATAGAAGCAGGGGCCTCACAACCATAAACAAGACCCTACTGACACGGCTTCATAGACACCCTAGAACACTTGAACTCTGTGCTCTGATACCAAGTTTCTCATGACCCGAGTCTACACCCTGGACGTGGCCGGCACTCGAGAACCATTGTTGGTCCCCAAGCGAACCCTCATCCTGTCTGACTACAAGCGGAAGACTAACTCAAGCATACAAAGCTTAAAAACTGAATAAAAATTCATGAAACTCAATTACACAGCTTTAACTCAAATGAAAACTCTGAATAAAAATCAATTATTCAACTCGCCATAAAATAGGCAACTTAAGTCTTTAAAACATTTAATAAGATAAATGAATCAGACTTCTCAAACTCTATTGTCTATCTATGAAGCCTCTAACTGACAAAGATGGAAGTCGGGACAAGACCCATGACATCCTAACAACTGATATAACTGAAAGTACAAGTGGAACCCTCCAGAAGCAAGGAGGCTCACCATAGCTAACTTGAACTCCAAGTGGTATGAACGATGCTCCTGTTGATGACCCTGAATACCTATATCAGCATCATGAAATGATGTAGGCTAAATGGCTCAGTACGTGGAATGTACGAGCATGTAAGGAGAATTCTAAAGCATAAACATAAGCTTGAACTTGATAAAAAGGAAACATACTTACCTCTTCTCAAACTTAATCAACTCAATGAATACTAAAGGACACTCAAAGCTACTCAAACTTACTCAACTCAGAAGTACTCAAGGATAAGATACTCAACTTAGTAATAAGGTTCTCAACTCAGTAAAATGGGGCTCAACTCAACAATAAGGTACTCGACTCAATGAAACATAGTTCAACTCAAGATACTTAACTCAAAGATATGATACTCAACTCAAATGTATGATACTCAACTCAAAGGTACTCAACTCAAGATAAAGAAACAATAAAAGATGCAATATATGGAAAGCTTTTAAAACAGCAGATAGCAACTCAATGTATTGAAGAATACAATAACAACTCAATTTTCATATATTAAAATATAATATAACTCTGTGAGAGTTTCTCTAATCGACAACCATCACTATGAGCTATGTGATGATACAATGTCTCACCCACGCTGCCAGAACTATCCTATAACTTGTTGGGATATAGAACGCCTCAACTAAGTGAATCCACTACTCTATGCTAAAAAGCTTTAAGGAATCATCAAAAAAGTATGACCCTTTCTACCCATGTTGGCTACATGGTTTATGGAGACTTAAGTTATCGGAAATCGTCCCCATATCGGTGCTCAACACTACTCCCAAAATATACTCAACTCATATGTTTAAAAACATAACTCTTTCTGTGGTTTGAGATTATTACTCAAAAACTAGCTTAAAAGCTCTCTTGGAAATCGGTGTTTCCTCTCTTGTTTAAATGTGAAAACATTTTAGTCTTGGGAATACTTAGTTCCCATATAATCTTTTGAAGAAAAAAACTTCACTCTTACTCTTACTCAACTCAATGCTCAAGTCTTAAAATAATTTTAAAAAAAAATTGTAAAAGACTTCTCAAAATAAGGTTCATGCCAAATTATGGACGTGAACAACTCAATCCAAGGTTTTCAATAACCATACATAGAACTCAATACTCGGGACTCAAGAACTTAAATGATAATATTCATTTCAAGAATGCTCGACTCAGAGGATTCATGCGGAATTATGGGCATGAACTACTCAACTCAAGGACTCAAAAACACTTCTCATCTCAAGACTGCTCGACTTATAGGGTTCATGCGGATTTATGGGCATGAACTACTCAACTCAAAGACTTCATGGGTAATGTGTAATAGTCCCATGATTAGGAATATAATCTCAAAAAGGTTAGGAACTCATTTCTCAAGACTTAGGACTTAAAGATACTACTCCTTTCGAAGATGCTCAATTTATGAAGTTCAAGCGAAATTTATGGGCATGAACGACTCAACTCGAGGGTCTAAATAACAATATGGAACTCATGTATACAACTCTTATCATTATCATACTTACTTCCTCAAGACTTAGTTCAAATCGATAGTTTATCTCAAAGGATTCACAATTGAACTCAAAGACTTTCTTGAACTCTACTCTTAACTCTCTCTAGAATGTGAATTATGAATTCAAGAGTTATGGTTCATGATATGAAGGATCTAGGTGATAGTGTAGACTCATGAATACATTTTTCTCAGTCTCTTGCTCACTTACTTGAGTCTTGAAACAAGTTAATATAAATTGTAGAAGACTCTTCAAAACGACTCAAAATGGACTTTCTCAAAATGTTCGAAAGAACTCTCAAAGCTTGACTCTTAACTCTACCTTGATTTTGAATTATGAATTCAAGGTTATGATCATGTTAGGAATGATTTCTAGGTATTTAGAAGTAGCTTAGAGTGTTTAGAATCAAAGGGGAGTGAAGGTACACTTTAAAAGAACTAAAACGGAGCAACCGACTGCAAACTGGACAGGGCAGGCGACCCTGGCATGCTGAGTGGCGCGGGGCACCAGCCCCTAAACTACAGATCATAATTTGGGGCGCACTAGCTGGTGCGACGCGCCAGGCCCCAACCTAGAAAACCCGATGAATTTCTTTGCTCGTTTTCTCACCCTAACTCGCCTAGAATCGAACGATTTCTTCCCCAATCACTTGGATTCGATTACTTAACATAAGTACACTATAATCTACTCAATACAGCCATCAAAACACTCACTTTCATCTCAAGAAATCATCAAAACCCCAACACACCAAGATTTTGGATGAACTTCAAGAACATTTCTCAAGAATTCATCAAGAACTCTAATCTTTCAACTTCAAGAATGAAATTGCACTGAAAATAACATGATTGGTGTGTGGGTGAACGAACCCAATACTATGGAAGCTTACATACCTCTTAGGGATCAAATCCATGGCGAAAATCTGCAACAAAACTCAAGAACCTTGACGAACATGTTGATCCTTTCCTCTTTTCTCCTATTTTCTCTTCTTCTCTTCTTGAACTCTTAACTAAAACCCTAGGCGTATATTAGGATTATAAAACTGAACCTAATAAGATTAGACCCTTAAAACCTTACAAAAAATGAACTAAATCTGATTCGGTAAGGAAATAACCAAAATACCCCTCACTATTTTTGGGTAACTTTCTTTAACTGGACAGCCTGACTTCAAAAGGGAATTATCTCACTCATCCAACCTCAAAACTTAGCAAAATCAGCGTCGTTGGAAATATAATTCAAAGATTTTTCATTTTCTATCTTATGGCACACCTAACTTATCCTATACTGAAAGTTATGGTTGATTGAAGTTGACCCAAAACTTAGAAGAACTTAGAAATGACTTGAATGAACTCTCTTTAGTTCTTCTTGGAACTTAAGGTGCTACACCTAGTGACCTTAACACTCAAGAAATTTTAAATTCCTCAGTAAAATCCTACTTACAATGAAGGATGGTTCGAGTCTTAGCTCAAAAAATTTCTGGGGTGTTACATGGAGTTGGTGCACTTAGATATCTATGGTCTGATAAGTCCTACATCTAATGGAGGTAAACGCTATTTCATTAGATTTATTGATGATTATAGCAGAAATACTTGGGTCCGTTTCTTAAGAGAAAAATTTGAAGCATTTGAAACTTTTAAAAAGTTTAAAGTGCTTTTTGAAAATAAAGTGGGTTGGAAAATTAAATATTTGTGGACTGATCGAGGTGGCGAATACAACTCACTAGAATTTGTAGAATTTTATGAGAAACATGGAATTTAACGGCACCTTACTGCAGCCTACACACCTCAACATACTGGTGTGTGTGAAAGGAAAAATTGCACTATTCTTGATATGGTGCGTAGTCTTTTGAAGAGAAGTGGCTTGCCAATAGATTTTTGGACAGAAGCAGTTCATTGGAGCATTCATATATTGAATAGATGTCTTACCAGCTCTATACGAAGTATGACACCTCATGAAGCTTAGAGTAGACACAAACCAAAAGTTGAGTATTTTTGGACTTTTGGGTCTATAGCATATCATTGCATCCCAGATGCCTTGAGGAAGAAGTTGGATGATAAAGTTCAGAAATGTAGTTTCCTTGGTATTGATGACAAATCAAAAGCTTATCACTTATTTAATCCTATTACCAAGAAAATTTTTATTAGCCAAGATGTTATATTTGATGAAGAAGCAATCGGGAATTGGAGCGATAATAGTTCATTTCAACATACTCCATTTTTTTGTAGAAGAAGAAGAACCAGAACAACCTTTAAAGATCAATTCATAAGCAAATCTAACAGTACAAGACGCTGGAAGGGTTGGACACATGTATGCTGATACTCAGTTCAATAATGAATGTCATCAGTGTAGCAGAGGTGCACCGAGTTGGATGCAAAATTATGAGGTATATGTAATCAGTAAATCTGGAAATGCAGTCAATCATATTTATTTATTTTCATGTTGTGATCCTATATCGTTTGTTGATGCCGTCAAATATCCAAAGTGGAAGCAAGCCATGGATGAGGAGATTAGATCGATTGAAAAAAAAGATACTTGGGAATTGACAAACCTTCTAGAAAATCAGAAAACCATCGGTGTCAAATGGGTTTACAAAACAAAGTTGAAGGGAAACGGAGAGGTCGACAAGTTCAAAGCTCGCTTAGTAGCAAAATACTATAAGTAAGAATATGGTGTTGAATATGAAGAGGTGTTTCCTCCTGTTTCTCGATTAGATACGATAAGATTGGTGATTGCTTTGGCTGCTCAAAATGCTTGGAAAATCTTTCAGTTGGACGTGAAGTTTGCCTTCCTACATGGTGAACTACAAGAAAAGATATTTATCAAACAAACTTCTGGCTATGTGAAATTAGGTGCTGAGAGTAAAGTGTTTAGATTGAAAAACGCTCTGTATGGACTAAAACAAGCTCCAAGAGCTTGGTATAGTCATATAGATACTTATTTTTCAAATGAGGGATTTCGAAAGTGTCCATATGAACATAGTCTTTATATAAAAAGGAAGGATGCAGGAGTCTTAATGGTGTGTTTATATGTGGGTGACTTAATTTATACCGGAAGTGATGTGGCTATGATTGAGAATTTTAAGAAGTCCATACTGATTGAGTTCGCCATGTCGAATTTGGGTATGATACATTATTTTCTTGGTCTAGAAGTAAATCAATCTGCTGATGGTATTTTTTTATCAAAAGAAATATGTGCGAGATATTTTGGACAGATTCTAGATGAAAAACAGCACCACTGTGAGCATACCGATGGAGAAGGGTCTAAAGCTTTTCAAAGAACCTGAAGGGAGAAAAGTGGACAACACTTTATGCAAGCAAATTGTTGGAAGCTTGATGTACTTGACGGAAACAAGGCCTGATGTTATGCACGTTGTAAGTCTCATTAGCAGATTCATGGAGAGTCCTAAAGAAAGGCATCTACAAGCTGTCAAGAGGATCCTGCGGTACCTGAATGGTACCCGTGACTTTGAATTTTTTTATCAAATGAGAATAGCAGGAGATTTGGTTGGTTACACTGATAGTGACTATGCTGGAAATCTTGAAGACAGGAAAAGCACATCCAAATATGTTTTTATGTTGGGCTCTGGAGTTTTTTCTTGGTCTTCAAAGAAGCAACCTATTCTTACTTTGTTGACTACCGAGGCAGAATATATAGCTGCAACATCATGTGCTTGTCAAGTTGTTTGGCTGAGGAATATTCTTAAAGAACTTCATTTTAAGCAGGAAAGACCAACGCCAATTTATTGTGACAAGACTTCTTTCACGACCCGAGTCTACACCCAAGACGTGGCCGGCACTCGAGAACCATTGGTGGTCCCCAAGAAAACTCTCATCATGGCTGACTACAAGCGGAAGACTAACTCAAGCATACAAAAGCTTACAACTGAAATAAATTCAATAACTCAAATACTAACTTTAAAATAATCTGAACAATACTCAATAGATGAACTCAGAGTTTGTAAAAACAACTCAAAGAAGATACATACTGAAACTACTCAACTTTGTCTATTTATGAAGCCTCTACTATTACAGAAAGATATCGGGACAAAACCCACAACATCTCAAAACCAACTAACTGCACGGTAAAGGTGAAGTCCTTCGGAATATAAGAAGGCTCAACAAAGCTGACTGGAACTGCAAGTGGTATCAACGAAGATTCTGTTGATGACCCAGAATACTTGTATCTGCATCATGAAACGATGCAGGCCAAATGGCGTCAGTACATTGAATGTACGATCATGTAAGGGGAATTCTAAAGCATAAACATAAGCTTGAACTAATGGAAAAGAAACATACTTACCTTTCTCCACTAACTCAACTCAACTCAATGAAACATAGTTGAACTCAACTCAGAGAAATAGGGCTCAACTCAACAATAAGATACTCAACTCTATAGTTCAACTCAACTCAAGAATAAGGTACTCAACTCTGACTCAAGATACTTAACCCAAACTCAAGATACTCAACTCAAGATAAAAGCAACAATAAATGATGCAATATCTGAAAAGCTGTTAAAATAATAGATAATAACTCAGTTGTATGCAAAGATACAATAATAACTCAATTGTATGAAAATACAATAATAACTCTTATTTGTATGTAAAGACACAAAATAACTTTGTTTGGGAGATTCTCTAACCGACAACCATCACTATGAGCTATGTGATGATACATCGTCTAGCCCACGCTGCCAGAACTGTCCTATACTTTGCCGGGGTATAGAACCTACTAACTAAGTGGATCCACTAGTCTATGCTAAAAAATAATAAGGAATCATCTAAAAAATATGACCCTTTCTACCCACGTTGGCTACATGGTTTATGAGGACTGTGAGTTGTTAGAACTCTCCCCCATATCGGTGCTCAATACTACTCCCAAAATATAACTTAGCTCATTATGTTTTAAAGAAAACATTTCCTCTTCCTCATTCTTTGAGATTATTACTCAAAAGGTTTCTCTTAAAAGAGATGGTACTCAAAATTGCTCATGAACTCTTTTAGAAATCGGTGTTTCCTCTCATCTTAAATGTAAAAACATTTACTCTTGGGAATACTTAGTTCCCTTATATCATTTTTAAAAAAAATGAACTCAACTCTACTCTTCCCCAACTCAGTGCTCAAGTCTTTAAAAAAAGTTTTAAAATAATTTGTAAAAAGACTTCTTAAAATAGGGTTCATGCCGAATTATGGGCGTGACTCAATTAAAGGTTTTCAATAATCATGCATAGAACTCAATACTTGGAACTCAACAACTCCAGAACTCAAGGAATTAATGATACTACTCATCTCAAGAATGTTCGACTCAGAGGGTTCATGCGGAATTATAGGCATGAACTACTCAACTCAAGGACTTTCATGGGTAACATGTAGTATTCCCATGATTAGGGATATAATCCCAAAATTATTAGGAACTCAATACTCAATGTTAGTGAAAAATTACAAGATAACAAAATTAAAATATTACAATTGAAAATGAAAATGAAGAAATAAAAATCTCTTCAGGCTGAGGCGCGGATATCTCGCTCTCTTTAAGGAGATTCAATCCCACTGCAGCAAATGTTTTTCACAGGTCTAGCAGTAGTCCTTCTAGACTTGTCCACTCCCGGATACAACAACCTATTCACAAAAGATAACTCAACAACTCTGGAAAAGAGTTGAGTCCAAAGCTCCACAAAAAGAACACATCCCTTCAACTAATAAGAACTCTCTTTTTGACAAACTTTATGCACTCTATATTTTTCTTGTATGTTCAAACCAAATGAAGACCACCACTATTTATAGTTGAGGAAGTCTTCCTAGCAATGAATAGGAAGATAATGAGGTAGTAAATAGTGAAGATAATGGTCTTAGGAGTTACATAGGTTATAAGGTATAATGGAGGAAGAATAATGGAGAAGTAATGGCAAAGGCCACCAACGGCTAAGAGCTGCTGACAACAAATGGAATTCTAACATAACAAACAATAACTCCAAATGGAGTAAAGCAGCAAATAAGTGCCACCAACGGGCAGCAGCCATTACTCCCACGTTCTGCCAATGAAAGTCCACAAACGTATGTTCTAATGCAACAATGAATAGAGGAAGTAATGACAATGGTCAATGTGGCAATGTCAATATGCAATATTTTTTATAATATTAAAATGCCCCACACTAACAATCCCCCACTCATATTAATATTAACTAAGAGAGTCTATCAGTTGAAGGAAGACTACAATGCATAATGAAGGTGTGCTCTGCATTGAACCTCCACTTAGTGAAACAACAATTTGTACTCCAGAGTCGAAGTGGTCTCAGACTTGAACTATGACTGCTTAGGGGAAATAAAATATCATTGTCCAGACATAATAATCAAGGTGTTGACATGAGCTTTAAAATCCAGCACGTTACGACCTTGTGCTATTCCGGTTTCATGAGTGCTTTTGAGAATAAGCCAATTCTCATAGGAAGCGACCTACTTCCACACTCACATAGGTGATATCTGTCGAGAGTGCTCCTGTAAGTTTAACACTCCACCCATACGGGATACAGATTTTTCATTAAGAGTTTTTTTGAAAAATCAACCTCCACAATTTACTACAGGAAACAATGCACTCACATCATAGGGAGGGAATAAAAAATAGTGCATTTTTTCACAACAAGTCATCATATGATTAGTTTTTCCCTTTGAACCTGGTTATAGGATCTCTAGTCCCCAGGTTGGGTTTCCTCATATATGACTCAAGGATTTGTAGGCTTCAATCCTATCCCCCTCGATGTGCTCCAGACCTTTTCTGTTGTTAAGGCCTTAGTAAGAGGATCTGCAAGATTATCACAAGATTTGACATAATCAACATTAATGGTACCATTTGTCAAATACGATCTTACATTACTGTGTTTCCTCCTTATAGGTCTGGATTTACCGTTGTAAAAACGGTTTTGAACTCTACCAATCGCAGCGGTGCTATCACAATGAATTAAAATATGAGGAACTGGTTTTTCAAAATAAGGTATTTGAAACAATAAATTTCTAAACCAATTCGCTTCTTCACTAGCTGAAGCTAAAGCAATTAGTTCAGCCTCCAGGGTAGAGTTAGCAATTATAGTTTGCTTTTTTTATCTCTAACAAATAGCACCACCACCTAAAGTAAAGACATAACCAGTGGTAGAACAGGAATCACCTGATAAAGTATTCCAATCTGCATTAGAAAAGCCTTCAAGTACAGCAGAATATTTTTTATAGAACAAACCACAATTTTTTGTTCCAATTAAATATCTCATAACTCTTGTTAGAGCATGCCATTGTTCATTACCTGGCTTGCTTGTAAACCTGCCAAGTACTCCTACTGCATATGCAATATCAGGCCTAGTGCAATAAGTCATATATCTCAAACTTTCGATTATGCTAGCATGTTGACACCTAATTTTGACCGACCTTTAACCCTTTCGGGAGTACTATTCGATTGAGTACGTATTTTTAAAACGTATTTCGGGTTTAAAATTTTAATCATTTTTGTCTAAAAATTATTTATTTTTCGCATGCTTATTTCATAATTCGCCAAGATTATTGAAATTAAATTAAATTGTTACGTTTATCGATAGATAAACCCGAAACAATTATTTTACTTAAGTGTTTTAATATTCAGATGTGTATAATTTATATGAAAATATTATAATAAGTGTAGTATCTTATTAAGTGAATAGCATTTCCTTGATTTCCCTCCGAATCATTTAAATCTTAGCGTATTTTTATTCCAATTTATTTAATTCCTAGCCTATCCTATTCAATTTTATTTCAATTGTAACCACCTTTTCATTTCAATTCTAGCCATCTTATTTTTAATTTTAGCCATTCCAAATCTAACCAATTCAAGACTTCAAATCCTCATTCGATCTCATCCGTCCATCTCAATCTATCCAACACCCAAATTAATCTTAGCCGTTCATCCAACATTAATCAATGGTCCAAATTCGTTCTACCCTTATTTCCAATTTT
>JAJONR010002880.1:0-43926 GCA_029582245.1 Solanum etuberosum
GTTCTATTATGCTATGATGGTTTATGTGTTGAATATGCTTATGACTTATGCTTTTACACTAATGTGCATGATGGTTCTCAAACTTGGTAAAGTGCATGCTTTTCAACAAAGAGGTCCTTTTTAGCATGTTTTCAAGGTTTTTATGCATGGCTATCATACTTAGTCCATTTTTGTACTAACCCATTTTTTTTACATTTTTCTATAAGTGTAGGCTCCAGTTCTTAAGGTGATGTTCTAGTGGTTCAAGCTTGGATCGAATATTCTCCTAGCTTGTGGTGAGTCCTTAAGATTGGAGGACCGATAAGTCAATTGTAGTTGCTTTCTAGTTATTTCATTGTTGAAGTATGTTGTAAGGGTGGTGTCCCTATTTGATTCAAAGATTGTATTAGATGGCTATAATGAGACAAGTCTAGCCTCCGCTAGCTTTTATAAAATACATCGATTGTATGGATAAATTTTTAAATTCCGCATCATTTCTATTGCTTTATGTTATTATATGGTAAGGGTCTTGTATGAGACCTTTCGGGGTTGAATATGCCTTGTTACATCTAGGGGGTACCCCTGGGTCATGAAAAACTTGGTAATGAGAGCACAAGGTTTAGAATGATTCTAGGATGATGGCTCATAAGCCATGTCTAGTAGAGTCTTGTTCATAGTTTGAAGCGCGCCACATTCATGAATGAGGGACTACAAGATGATTAGGAAACTACACTTCTTTCATTACTCTAAAGTCATGCTATAGAGTTTAACTCTATAAAGTCTATCTCCTAATCCTTCCCTTGTGTCTTCAGGATATGAATACACGAAGGGCTAACGCTAGAAGAATGGAGGGTGACAATGTAAATCAAGGAGCTCCTCCTCAAGATAATTAATCTCTGGTTGATCCCTTGGTGGAGAATGTTACCAATGCAGAGTTTAGGTCGGCTATCCAAATGTTGGCTCAAGTCGTGACGGCTCAAGCCAATAGAGAAGTTGTAGCTCTGGTGAATGTGAATTCGGCTGCTTCGAGGGTTAGGGATTTTGCTAGAATGAACCCTCCCAAATTTGATGGCTCCAAAGTGGAGGAGGATCCTCAAGAATTTTTGGATGAGGTTTACAAGGTATTAGATATCATGTGGGTGACTTCGGTAGAGAAAGCGGACTTAGCTGCTTACCAATTGAAAAGCGTTGCTCAAGTATGGTATAATCAATGGAAGAACAATAGGCCAGTATGAGCAGGTCCCATAGAGTGGGAAGTGTTTAAATCAGCATTTCTTGATAGGTTCTTTCCCCGAGAGTTGAGGGAAGCTAAATTGGAAGAGTTCATTAACCTTCGATAAGGAAGCATGAGCGTGAAAGAGTATGCACTAAAGTTCACTCAATTGTCCATGTATGCCCCAACTTTGGTGACAAATTCGAGGGATGAGATGAGTATGTTTTTCACGGGTGTGTCCGACTTGGTAGTAAAAGAATGTCGTTCGGCAATGCTCCATCATGATATGGAAATATCACGTCTTATGGTGCATGCCCAACAAATTGAGGAATTAAAGCTTAAGGAAAAGAATAGGGAAGTGAAGAGAGCTAGGACCGGTGATGGGAACTTCTCCAATGCTAGGTCCGATGAACAAGGTCAATCAAGATCCAAACAAAGGTTCTCCAACAAAAGTTCCTCCAATGCTTACCCAAGGGTTAACAAGGATAGGGTGTCTAACCCTAAATCTCAAGAAGGAAATGGAGGCGGTTCTTCTTTTGAAAGATCTACATGTGTCAAATGTGGAAAAGAATATGCGGATAAGTGCCTAGCCGGCACGGATGGTTGCTTTGGGTGTTGAAAGAGAGGTCACAAGATGAGGGATTGCCCGATGCTCATGGCTAAAGGAAAAGAGGCCAATCAAGCTTCTCTTAGTGATCCGGATCCCAATGCTCCAAAGCACAGTCGCTTCTATGCACTCCGGTCTATAAAGGACCAAAAAGGCTCTCCGGATGTAGACACCGGTAAGTACATAGTTCCTTATAGATGTAAATGTTTTATTGGACTATGAGCTTTTAGTTATGCTTTTGATTGTTTGAAAGAAGTAGTACTTGAGGATTTAGTAGGGGCTTCCCCCCAAGGGGGAGATAGTGTGCTTAGATAGCAAGGTTGTTGAGGGTCCCGAAATCCTCTACTGTTTCTTCTATTCCTATTCTAGCTTGAGACAAAGAATTCCTCTTTGCTTGTTTTATGTTTTGGAGTCATGTGTGTTTTAGAAATTTCCCTGATCTCCTTATGTTATGCATGTTCTTGAGAAGTTCATCTTTAGTAAGAAAATGAGTTTTCATTATATAGGTGTTCCTCATGTTGTTTTGCATTTAGTATTAGTTGCCTATATGCTTCATGAGATGAATTGTCAAAATGCTATAGTATGCTTTTGAGAGTAATTGCATAATTTGCTTCATGTTATTATGTTGAGCATGCTTTGACTTGGAGAAGGTAGTTCCTCCTATGAATGTTGAAATGTTGACGTTTTCATGCATAATGGGTTGTTAGATGTAGTTCCTACTTCCTTATGTTGCATTGATTATGTTTGAGATGGAGTTGAAGTTTCCTCATTTGAATTGTGCATTATTTTGATGTTGTATGCATGATGGCTGCTAGTCTTGAGTCTTAACTTCTGTATGGTATCTAAAGTGTCATTCGAGGACGAATGATCCAAAGGGGGAAATATTGTAACACCCGGATTTAGAGAAGGGGAATTTTTTTAGTTATAGTCGACTAGGCGATCCGCCGAGTCGACTAGGTGATCTGCCGAGTCGAATTGGCGATCTGCCTCCTCGCCTTTTGTCTTGATCCCTAATGTCCTGCATTCTGTAACATTAGGCGAGCAAAGTCGGGCTCTCCAATCCGGTCGGCGAGTCGCCGAAGTCGACTCCCCCATCGCCTAAGTCGACTTAACCCCCAAGTCAACACACTGTAAAATTAGGCGAGCTCAGGGCACATTTGGCGAGTCGCCAAGTGCCCTTGGTGAGCCTCAGCGTGCAGCAGACAAGATTTATAGGTTGGAGGTCTTAGGGGTCTTTTGTTATTTTCCTAATTTGATACTACGTCATTTTACTCCTCATCTAGTAAAGTATATAAGCCTTCTACTCTCAAAATTCCCCAAATTAAGTCATTCTCCCTAGAATCCAAACGAAAACCCCAAAGTTCATCCTCCCAAATTATTTCTCTCTAGAACCTAAAGAAGAAGAAGAAGAAGGAGGTTGAAGCTAGGGTTCAAGAATCAAGGCTTTTTCACACCAAATTTCTTGGGCATTGTAGATTAAGGTATGGTAGCTCTTCATATATGGGTAGCCTTCACCCATAGAGCCCCTTTAAAACTCCCAATTTCAAAGTTAGAAAACCCAAAAGTTAGGGTTTGACTTCAATCTCATGGATTCCTTTCAATTTCATTTTTAAAGGTTGAATTATGTTTATTTATGGATATATTGATGATTTTACATGATTTTAAGTTGAATTCCTCAATAATCCATGAATTACCCTATTTTCTCAAATTGGATCTTAAAGTGTGGGTATGGATTGATTCAATTAGAATGTTATAGAATTATGAATGTAAGTAATTGATTACTTGAATTATGTTATTATCCATGTCTAATATAGTAACTCTAGAGGTGTTGATGAATCATGATCAATGGTCTTTGAAGGGCAATTTATGAGAATTATGCATTATTATGAGATTTATGTATATGCTTTATGAACACTTTGAGAGTAATGTAATTATGACCATGATGTAATTGTGGTGTTGTTGAAAGGATATTCTCACATACACACACTTATGAATGAAGTTTCTATGATTATGATAATGATGATGTGTTGATTGACAGGCTATTCTCGATTATACACTTGTGAATGAAGATGACATGTTGTGAAAGATTTTCTCACAATATGGAGATTCTTAGGTTGAAAGGCTATTCTCACCTATTGAATCTATGAGCTATCTTATGAATGATGTGGGATGGAGATGGATGCCCATACGTGAGTTGAGGCGGGGTATCTAGTAGCAATCTCCATATCCCATTTCTTCCATAATAATGAACTAAAGTAAGAAAATGTTAAGTACTCCGTGGAGAATAATGCTAAGCATCGAGTGGATATTGATTGAAATGGAAACTCATACGTGAGTTGAGGCGGGGTTTCTAGTAGCAATCTCTTAAGATGGATATCCATACGTGAGTTGAGGTGGGGTATCTAGTATCAATATCCTTATCCCATAACTATGTGCCCTCATAGGTTATTAGCTAGTGGATCCACCTAAGCTAAATGTCACCGGTTCTACCTTAGGCAAGTAGACCAACCCTTTTCGGTGTGGGTAACATCGGATTCCATGTTTAGCTCACATAGTCTATGTCGGTTAAGGCTTACCCCCACAATAAATTGTTATGAACTATGGCTGATCAAGAAGCACTACTTAGTGTGGGTGGGGGTATGGACTTCATCCATGCATTGCACAAGTAGGCTTTGAGAGTATTTATGGTGTGTTCCTTTTATGTTATGATTGTTATGAAATGAAGTATGCTTAATGTGGATTGTTGCTATGAGTTGCTTTCCTTGATATGCCTTACTACATGTGAATGTTTCCTTGTTTATGAGAATTAACAAAGGATGAGATCAAAGAATGGTAAGTATGATTATGGTGGCCTAAAAGTGGTACTTAGTGTAGATGGGATTATGGGATCTTTATCTATACATTGCACAAGTATAACTTAGGATTACTTATGAGATGGTTCTATTATGCTATGATGATCTATGTGTTGAATATGCTTACGACTTATGCTTTTACACTAATGTGCATCATGGTTCTCAAACTTTATCAAGTGCATGCTTTTCCACAAAAAGGTCTTTTTTAACATGTTTTCAAGTTTTTTATGCATGGCTATCATACTTAGTGAATTTTTGTACTAACCCATATTTTCTACATTTTTCTATAAGTGTAGGCTCCGATTCTTAAGGTGATCTTCTAGTGGTTCAAGCTTGGATCGACTATTCTCCTAGCTTGTGGTGAGTCCTCAAGATTCGAGGACTGATAAGTCAATTATAGTTCCTTTTTAGTTATTTCATTGTTGAATTATGTTGTAAGGGTGGTGTCCCTATTTGATTCAAAGATTGTATTAGATGGCTATAATGAGACAAGTCTAGACTTCCGCTTGATTTTATAAAATACTTTGATTGTATGGATAAAGTTTTAAATTCTGCATCATTTATATTGCTTTATGTTATGATATGCTAAGGGGCTTGTATGAGACCTTTCAGGGTTGAATACGCCTTGTTACATCTAGGGGGTACCCCTGGGTCGTGACATCTAGAGGTCATGGGTGATCACCACTTGCCTCATCAAATTTAGTCTTTAGTCTAGATCATTTTAGGTGAGCAATCCTTTCAACCTAGAATCATTTAATGTGAGAAAGCCTTTCACATTCACAACATAAGCAATTCATGTGGGAACTTTCTCTTTCACAACTACTACCTCAATAGACAACGATTCATTACATAAGCTTTACTGTCAAAGCACTATATCTCATATTCATTCTATATGCTTCACTCTCAAAGCAATTCAACATCATAGTAATCTCATAAGCTTCAATCTCAAAGCAATACTAATCATAAATCATCCTATAAGCTTGACTCTCCACAATCTATGTTTATATACTTCACTTTTAAGCAATTATAATCATATATCATCACATAGGCTCAATCTCAAGCACTACTAATCATATTTCATCATGTATATTTTAATCTAATTCAATTCATGTCTATATGCTCTATTTACAAGCAATTTATAATGTATTTCATCAATCCTAGAAGATTATCTCAAAATCCTCAATTTCCCTTTTCATGGCTTAAAACCCACTTTCATCAATTTCATCTTCCTAGACATGGGTTAGGCATGGGTACATGTAATTTCATACTACAAATATGATTTACTAACAATTCAATCATAAACAATCACAATCCACTCAATTGGATCAACATTCATCATAACCCACAACATTGGAAGAAACCCTAACTAGAATTGGGGAATTCTTCATCAAATTGGGGTAATTCTAGGGGACTCCATGGATGGAAGGAATCCATGAATGAAAAACTATCATACCTTGATTATAAAACCCATAAAGCTTGGAAGATTGTAGTCTTGACTTGACCTAGCTTGCACTCTCTTCTTCTTCTGCAACTTTCTAGAGACAGAATTATTTGAGAGAGGTGTTTTGGGATTTCTTTTGTGAGTTTGAGAGAATGACTTGAATGAGTGAATTTAGGGGTCTAAATTACTTATATAGGTGGTATATACTACAGTAAAACTACACAACTTCAATTAAATTAAAATCGGTAAAAGACCCTTAAGTCCTCAATTAAGTTTTCCAATCTCCACCCACGAGACCCCGTGGATGGGCCTATTTTCCATCTTGGTCAAGCGTGGTCTGGACTGGGACTTTTTTGCCACCTACGGTTCCCCTAGTCGCAAGCCATGGATTTTTTGATGGGGCGTGGGTCCTGGCGTGGTTACTGCCTTAGGTAGTTTTCTTGTTGCCCATCTACGAGGCCACCTCCGGGTCGTGGACTCACCCACAAGCCGTGGTTGGCACTGTGACCTTGGAGTTGTAACATGCTATGCCCTCTATCTCGAGTTTGGGGTGTTACAATATCTTCCCCTTGAGAACATTCATCCACGAATGGCATTCTAGGCAATTCTTAAAGGGAACGACTCTAGACTAGCAACCCATCATGCATGCAACTCATCTAAATGCACACAACAAAGGAGGAATCATCAACTCCAACATACTCAACGCAACAAGCATGCTCAACACTATCTCATGGAGCCTATATGTGATCAATACTCAAAGCACATACTCAAGGAGAAAATCTCCACTCCAAGTCAAGGCATGTTCAACAACTCATCTCATGAAGTCTTTAGGCAACTCATACTCAATGCACAACAACATGAGGTAAATAATTCACATAAGTCATTTCTTTCAAAACTTAAGCTTTTTCATGTACATGCATATCAAGGAAATCTTGGAAACACATAAAACACACATGACTTCTAATCATGGAACAAACAAAGAGGAGATTCACTACCTCAAGCTAGGGTAGGAGTAGAAGGAAAAAGGATGGGGATATCAGGACATCACATTGGCCTCGGCCTCCCAAGTAGCACCCTCAACTAAAAGATTCCTTCACCATACTTTCACGGAAGCAACTTCCCTGCTTCTTAATTCTTTACTTGCCGGTCTAACATCTCAACCGGAACTTCCTCATAAAAAGAACTTTCATCTACTCCTAAACCTTCTAAGGGAACTATGGATGTCGGATCTCCAACACACTTTTTTCAACTTAGAGACACGAAAAACCGGATGCACCGATGCCAACTCCCTAGGCAAAGATAATTCATAAGCAACCTTACCAACATGTCTCAAGATCTCATATGGGCTTACGAAACAGGGACTAAGCTTTCTTTTCTTACCAACCCTCATTACACCCCTCATGGGTGAAATGTTTCAAGTAAACCCCAAATCACTAACATTAGGAACTCAAAACGACCTTGCTATCTAAGCACTATCCCCCCCTTGGGAGGAAGCCTCCACGGACTTTCTAAGTGCCACTTTATTTCTATTCTACTAAGGCCGGATGAAGTAATTACTTAACCTTCACATCTAACGCAAAAGACAATTCAGAACCATCTTAAACCATAACACTACCCTTGGTAGAGTCTACTAACCGAATGACATTAACTCATAAGGACCATACTGGTTTCTAAAAGCCGTTTTCAGTATATCATCATCTTTCACCCTCATTTGGTTCTAACCCGACCTAAGGTCAAGTTTAGAAAAGTAACTAGCTTCTTTGTAGTAGGTCAACACTAGAAATCTATTTCCCTCACCCTTACTAGGTGATACATGCAATCCTTAAAAGTCATCTACTTAACCTTAAGACAAGAAATAACCCATACTTTTTGCATAGATCCCCCCTTCCACTCTCATATAGGCTCTTTCGGGAACTAACAATTTGACTACATGGCTCCTACAATCAATAGAAGCATAATAAGAGTGCAACAAAACCATCACAACGACGACATCAAAACCTAGTAAAGCATTAACATCTAACTGAGAAGCTTTCTACATACCGGTAGCCACATCGGGAGTGCATAAAACCTATTTTGCTTTGGAGCATTGGATCCCTAACCACTAGGACCGGATGAAGGATTAGGTTGAGACCTACGACGACTATCTCCCTCATTATTAGCAATTGAAGGACAATGCCTTATCTTGTGATCCTTCTTACCACAACAAAACAAACATTGGAACCCGTTAGACACCCTTTCTTGGTTGAACCTTTCAGCCTTAGAAGAACCTTGCTCGGGAAAAGTTTGTCGATTTCTAGGATGACCATGTCCATCGGACCTAGCATAAGGGAAATTACCATCATCGTGTCTAGACATCTTGTTTTCCCTAGATCTTTCCTTAAGTTTTTCTTCTTGATTTGTTGGGCATGGACCATAAGACGAGAAATATCCATGCCACAAATAAGCATAGCCGTATGACACTCTTTTACCACTAAATCGGACACTCCTGACACGAACTTACTCATTCTCGATCTAGGGTCGGCCACTATAGATGGAGCATACTTAGAAAACTGAGTAAACCTCAACGCATACTCCTTAACACTCATACTACCTTGCCGAAGGTTAAGGAAATCAAGCACTTTAGCCTCTCTCATCTCTAATGGGAAGAACCTATCAACAAAAGCATTTTTGAACCTTTCCCACTCTATGGGACCCGCTTCTACCGGCGTAGCCTCCTTCCATTGATTGAACCAAATCTGAGCAACCCCCTTAAGTTGATAAGCAGCTAATTCTGCCTTTTCTACCGGAGTCACTCTCATGATAGCTAACACCTTATAGACCTCATCTATGAATTCTTGAGGATCTTCCTCAACCTTAGAACCATAAAATTCTGGAGGGTTCATCCTTGTAAAGTCCCTCACTCTAGAAGTCATCGTACCCAAATTTGGGTTCACGGGGACTACAACCTCTCTATTGTCTTGGGCCATCACGGCTTGAGCCAACACTTGAAAAGCCATCCTAAACTCTGCATTAGTCAAATTTTCGGCCAAAGGGTCGACCGGAGCTTGAGGAGGAGCTTCTTGATCCACATTGTCATCCTCATTCCTTTTAGCATAAGCCCTTGTCGAATTCATATCCTGAAGACCATCGGGTAAGGATTAGGAGAAAGACCTTATAGAGTTAAACTGTATCGCACGACTTAGAAAAATGAAGAGGTGAAGTTTCCTAAGCATCTAATATCTTGTCATTTATAAATGTGGCGCGCTTCACACTTATGAACGACTCTACTAGACGTGGTTTTGAGACATCCTAGAACCATTCTAAAGCTTGTGCTTTGATTGCCAAGTTTATCACGACCCAGGGGTACCCCCTAGATGTAACAAGGCGTACAAGACCCCAAGAGGCCTCATACAAGCCACTTAGCATATCATAACATAAGATAATAGAGTTCAGTAGAAATTTAAAACATTTTCAACATAATCAAAGTCTTTATAAAACGAAGTGGAAGTCTAATACACTTTGTCTCAAACCATCTAAAACATGAATATCTTTGGGACACAGCCCATATAATAGTTCAAACCATAAAATGAAAGAACGTAAGAGAAATGGTGGCTATAACCTCGAATGCTATGAGGACTCACCAAACTTCAATCCTTGCTTCTACAAAGATCCTAGCCACGAGGATGAAAGTCAATATCGCCGGACCCTACATTTGATAAGAATGTAGGAAAGAGTATGAGTTAGTACAATCCTGTACTAAATATGATAGCTAGCATAAATCATCAACATAGGCATTAGTCAACATAAGACATATACCATAAGCATAAGAGCTAACAACATAAGTCATAAGGGTTAGACAATATAATAGTCATAAGCATAATCAATGCACATAAATCATCATAACATATCAACATGGGAAGAGCACTTCTTGAAGTGACCTCAACTTATCCTTAGTCAAGACTTGGGTCATCCCCTTCTAGTCATACATATCATGGAAGGCAACTCTAGAAACAATCAAAGATAATCTTACATTATACAAGAAAATCTCATATTAAAACATACTTACGATACTTCCCTTGAAGTAACCTCAAACCATACTTAACCAAGACATGGGTAGTCCTCCACTAGTCTCACTCATCATAGTAGGCCACCTTGGGCCATCCTACAAGCTCATCATCTATCATTCTCATCTTTAGCTTATCTTTTATAGACATGAGGAAATCACTTCCTTGCCTTCTCATAAAGGTTCATGGGTAGTCGTCTCTTGCCTTACTTAAAGGCTAATAGGTAGTCGCCTCTTGCCTTACTTAAAGGCTAATGGGTAGTCGCATCTAGCCTTACTTAAAGGCTAATGGGTACTTACCTTTTGCCTTACTTAAATGGTCACAGGTATTCGCCTCCATGTCCATCTTATTGGGATCATATGTATTCGCCTCCATGCCCAATCATCACATGACACTGGTATTCGCCTCCACATCATTTCATTATAAGATGCGGGTATTCGCCTCCACATCTTTTCATTATAAAATACGGGTATTCGCCTCCAGATCTTTCACAAGGATCATGGGTACTTGCATCCATGTCCATATTAGGGAATAAGGTTTGTCGCCTCTTACTCTTCTTTAAGGAATATGGGAAATCACCTCATATCCTACTCATCTGGAGGCCATGGGTGATCACCACTTGCCTCATCAATTTTAGTCCTTAGTCTAGATTAATTTTAGGTGAGCAATACTTTCAACCTAGAATCATTCAATGTGAGAATGTCTTTCCCATTCATAACATAAACAATTCATGTGGGAACTATCTTTTCCACAACAACTACCTCAATAGACAACGATTCATTCCATAAGCTTTACTCTCAAAGGACTATATCTCATAGTCATTATATATGCTTCACTCTCAAATCAATTCAACATCATAATAATCTCATAAGCTTCAATCTCAAAACAATACTAATCATAAATAATCCTATAAGCTTTACTCTAAAAAATCTATGTTTATTGTAACACCCCAGAAACTAGTAGGCTAAACTAGAGTTAAAAGAGAAGGTTAACGTCAAGGAAGAAGGGTTAGGACCAAGGGCAAGGGAGAAAGGGCCAAGGCTGCCCAAGCCTTACCAAGGCACTGCCCCATGACCACGAGGGCCTTCACAACCAGTGGTTGTCACCACGAGTCGTGGTGCCACTCGTGGAGGTGGAGGTGGAGGCAGTAGCCTCCTTATGCTTCCCCAAAAGTGACCTCTCCATACGGGCCACTTCACGGCCGTGAAGCCTTAGACGGCTCGTGGTAGTGGTCTTGGATATGCCTTGGTGCATGAAGGTTGAGGGTTGAGTGAGGGTTGCTTAGCCACTGCCTCAAGGCCCATGAGAGGGACCACGGCTCGTGTCTTGCACCACAGCTCGTGGAGCCCCTCGTGAAGGTGCCTTGGGCTTGTGGGATAAAGGTACAAGTTGCCTAGCCACTGCCTCAAGACCATGGCTCGTGGAGCCCCACGTGGTCCCTGGCAGCTCACTTAAAGTGAGGGGTGTTTTGGGTATTTACTTTTTAAACCCTATCAAAGTGAAGTCATTTTGCCTTATTTTTATACACCTATATAAGTCATTTAAAGTCAAAATACACCCATTCACCTCATTATTTCCAAAAACCCAAATCAAAACCCAAACAGTTCATCTTCTCCAAATATTCTCTCTCTAGAACTTCAAGGTAGAAGAAGAAGGAAGTTGGAGCTAGGGTTCAAGAAGCTAGGTTTTCTACTCAAATTCTTTGGGTTCCATTGCTAAGGTATGGTAGTCCTTCATCCATGGATAGCTTTCATCCATGGAGTCCCTCCAAATTCAATTTCAAAAACTAGTGATTTCCCCAAAAGTTAGGGTTTTACTTCAAACTCATGGGTTCCTTTTAAAAATATTTCTAATGATTGATTTATGATATATTATGTGTGAATTGAGGATTTCCTATGGTTTTGATGTTGAATCCCCCAAGAACCCATGAAATCCCCATATTTCTCAATTATGATCTTGTGATGTGGGTTTGTTGATGATAGAAGTATGTTATGAAATTATGCATGTAGTAATTGGGTTACTTGAATTATGTTATCATCCATGTCTAATGTAGTAATTCTAGATGTGTTGATGGAATATGATCTATGGTCCTTGAAGGGAAAAGTATGAGAATTGAGTATGATTATGAGATTTATGTATATGCTTTATGAACACTTTGAGAGTAAAGTGATTATGATTATGATCTTGTTGTGTGTTGATTGAAAGGCTATTCTCATTGACACACCTATGTATGAATACGATATGATGTGAAAGGTTTTCTCACAATATGATGATTCCAAGGTTGAAAGGCTATTCTCACCTATTGAATCTATGAGCTATAGTATGAATTATGTTGGATTGAGTGTCAAGACATTCTTCCATGAATATGAACTTAAGTGAAGAATTAATATGTAATACATGGGAATTAATTCTTAGCACCGAGTGGATATTGAATAAGAGATGAAAGCTCTTCCGTTAGAAAGACAGGGTTTCTAGAAGCAATCTCTTAAGATGGGAGCTCTCCCATTAGAAAGGGCGGGTTTCTAGTAGCAAACTCCTTATTCCATAAACTATGTGCCTTCATAGGTATTTAGCTAGTGGATCCACCTAAGCTAAGAGTGTGGTTCTACCTTAGGCAAGTAGGACAACCCCTTTTCGGTGTGGGGTAGACATCAGATTCCATGTTTAGCTCACATGGTCTATGTCGGTTAAGGCTTATTCCCACTATGGCAACTATATGAACAAGAACGTGAATTATGAACTATGGTTACTCAAGAAGCTTTACTTAGCATGGGTGGGATTATGGGATCTTATTCATGCATTGCACAAGTAGACTTTGAGGGTACTTATGGTATGTTTATCTTATGATATGATGATCTATGTGATGACTATGCTTATGACTTATGTTTTCCATTATCTTCAAAATGATGCTTTAACTTTGTAAATTTCATGTATTCAACTAAAATGTCCTTTTAGCATATTTTAAGCTTTTTATGCATGGCTATCATACTTAGTACATTTTTGTAGTAACCCATATTTTCCTATACTTTTCCCAACTGTAGGGTCCGGTTCTTAAGGCGGTCATCATTTGGTTAAAGCTTGGATTCGACTATTCTCCTAGCTTGTGGTGAGTCCTCATTATTCGAGGACGAACGTGTCACTTGTAGTTTCATTTCTAGTATTTCATTTTCGGACTATGTTGTATGGGTTGTGTCCCTTTTCATTTGAACTATTGTAATAGATGACTATATTGAGACTTGTCTAGACTTCCACTTTCCTTTATGAAAATTTTGGACTTGAAATGCGCTTCCTTTTTCTTTATTGTTCTATGCTTATGTTATGATATACTAAGTGGCTTACATGGTGCCTTTCGGGTTATATGTGCCTTGTTACATCTAGGGGGTACCCCTGGGTCGTGACAAAAATTGGTAATCAGAGCACAAAGTTTAGAATGATTCTAGGATGATGTCTCATAAGCCACGTCTAATAGAGTCTTGTTTATAAGTGTGAAGCACGCCACATTTATGAATGAGAGGCTATAAGATGTTTAGGAAATTTCACTTCTTTCATTTCTCTTAAGTCGTGCCTTAGAGTTTAACTCTATAAAGTCCCTCTTCTAATCCTCCTTTTGTGTCTTCAGGATATGAATACACGAAGGGCTAACGCTAGAAGGATGGAAGATGATAATGTGAATCAAGGATCTCCTCCTCTAGCTAATCAAGCTCCGGTTGATCCTGTGGTTGAGAATGTGACCTATACAGAGTTTAGGTCTACTATTATAATGTTGGATCAAGTCGTGATGGCTGAAGCCAATAGAGAAGTTGTAGCTCTGATGAATTCTAATATGAATTCGGTTGTTTCAAGGGTTTGGGATTTTGCTAGAATGAACCCTCCCGAATTTCATTGCTTCAAAGAGAAAGTGGATCCTCAAGAATTTGTGGAAGAGGTTTACAAAATACTTGATATCATGGGGGTGACTTCAGTAGAGAAAGTGGAGTTAGCCGCTTATCAATTTAAAATCGTTGCTCAAGTGTGGTATAACCAATGGAAGAACGGTAGGCCTGTAGGAGCGCATCCCATAGAGTGGGAAACATTTAAATTGGCATTTCTTAATAGGTTCTTTCCCAGAGATTTGAGGGAAGCTAAGGTGGAAAAGTTCATTAACATTCGTCAAGGAGGTATGAGTGTTCAAGAGTATTCTCTAAAATTTACTCAATTGTCCAAGTATGCTCTGGCTATGGTGGCGGATTCAAGGGATATGATGAGTAGGTATTTGACGGATGTGTCAAAATTGGTAAGAAAAGAATGTCGTACGGAAATGCTCCATGATAATATGGATATCTCACGTCTAATGGTGTATGCCCAACAAATGGAGGATGAGAAACTCCAAGAAAAGAACAGGGAGGTGAAAAGAGCAAGGACCGATGATGGGAACTTCTCCAATGCTAAGTCTGATGGACAAGGTCGACCAAGGTTTTCCAACCAAGGCTCCTCTAGTGCTCCAAGGGTCAAAAAGATAGGGTTTCCAACCCTAAGCCTCAAGGAGGTAATAGTGGTGGTTCTTATGTGGATAGGCCTAATTGTGCAAAGTGTGGGAGAAAACATGATGGTAAGTGCCTAGTTGGCACGGATGGTTGCTATGGTTGTGGTAAGAGTGGTCATCAATTGAGGAATTTCCCAACACTCTCGGTTAAGGGACAGGAGGGAAAGCAAGCTCCTCCTAGTTGTTCAAACTCCAATGCTCCAAAGAAAAACCGCTTTTATGCTCTTCAATCCCGAGGTGACCAAGAGAGCTCCCCGGATGTGGTGACCGGTATTCTAAAAGTCTTTCTTATTGATGTATATGCCTTGTTAGATTACGGTGCTACTTTGTCCTTTGTGACACCTTATTTGGCCATGAAGTTTGATATGCTCCCCGAAGTTTTAGTACCTCGGTTGGTGATTCGGTGGTGGCCAAGAGGGTTTGAAGAAGATGTCCCATTTCCTTGTCCCATAGAGTTACTCTTGTTGACTTGGTAGAGTTAGACATGTTAGACTTTGATGTGATTTTGGGTATGGATTTGTTGCATGAATGTTATGCCTCTATTGATTGTAGAATTAGGGTGGTTAAATTCTAATTTCTGAATGAGCCTATTCTAGAGTTGAAAGGAAAAAAATTATATGCCTAGAGGTCAATTTGTGTCTTACCTTAAAGCTAGGAAGATGATCTCAAAAAGTTGTTTTTACCACATTGTTAAGGTGAGGGATGTAGATTCCGAAACCCCTTCTCTTGAGTCGGTTCCCGTGGTTAATGAGTTCCTGGAAGTTTTCCCCGATGATTTGCCCGGTATTCCTCCTGAGCGGGAAATAGATTTTGGTATCGACCTTCTTCCGGATATGCAACCTATCTCTATTCCTCCTTATAGAATGGCTCTGGCGGAGTTAAAGGAGTTGAAAGAGAAACTAAAGGATTTGCTAGACAAGGGTTTTATTGAATCGAGTATCTCTCCATGGGGTGCTTCGGTGTTGTTTGATAGAAACAAAGATGGGACTCTTAGAATGTGCATCGATTATCGTCAATTGAATAAAGTGACCGTCAAAAACAAGTATCCCCTTCCAAGAATTGTTGACTTGTTTGACCAACTCCAAGGGGCTAGTTATTTCTCTAAGTTTGATCTTCGTTCGGGTTATCACCAATTGAGGGTGAGAGGGGTTGATATTCCAAAGAAGGCCTTCTGAAAAATATATGGTCACTATGAATTTCTAGTAATGTCCTTTGGTTTGACTAGCACTCTGGCGACGTTCATAGACTTAATGAATAGAGTGTTCCGACAATATCTTGACATGTTTGTGATTGTGTTTATCGATGATATTTTAATCTATTCAAGGAGTGAGAATGAGCATGTGGACCATTTGAGAGTTTTACAATTTCTTAAGGACCATCAACTTTTTGCAAAGTTTAGCAAGTGTGAATTTTGGTTAAGGTCCGTAGCATTCTTTGGCCATATTGTGTCAAGTAAGGATATTGAGGTAGATCCTAAGAAGACGGATGCGGTCAAGAGTTGTCCTAGACCTCAATTCATGTCTATATGCTCTACTCTCAAGAAATTGACAATGTATTTCATCAATCCTAGAAGATTATCTCTAAATCCTCAATTTCCCTTTTCATGGCTTAAAACCCACTTTCATTAATTTCATCTTCCTAGAAATGGGTTAGTCATGGGTACATGTAATTTCATCCTAAAAACATGATTTAATAACAATTCAATCGTAAATAATCCCAATCCACTCAATTGGATCAACATTCATCATAACCCACAACATTGGATGAAACCCTAACTAGAATTGCGGAATTCTTCATCAAATTGGGGGAATTTTAGGGGACTCCATGGATGGAAGGAATCCATATATGAAAAGACATCATACCTTGATTAAAAAGCCCACAAAGTTTGGAAGATTAGAGACTTGACTTTACCTAGCTTTCACTCTCTTCTTCTTCTTTAACTTTATAGAGAGAGAATTATTTGAGAGAGGAGTTTTGGGATTTATTTGGTGAGTTTGAGAGAATAACTTGAATGAGTTAATTTAAGGGTCTAAATTACTTATATAGTTGGTCTAGACTAGGGTAAAGCGACACCACTTCAATTAAATTAAAATCGGTAAAAGACCCTTAAGTCCTCAACTAAGTTGTCCAGCCTCCACCCACGAGACCCCGCTGACGGACTGTGGATTGACCTACGGTCCGTCCTAGTCAAGCGTGGTCTGGACTGGGACTTTTTGTCCACCTACGGTTCCCCTAGTCACGAGCCGTGGACCAATCGACGGGGCGTGGGTCTTGGCATGGTTACTGCCTTAGACAGTGTTCTTGTTGCCCATCTACAAGGCCACCTACGGGGCGTGGACTCACCCACGAGCGGTGGTTGGTCACTGTGAGGTGGTACCTTGGAGTTTTAACATGCTATGCCCTCAATCTAGAGTTCGGGATGTTACAACATCGGTTGAGGATAGGCGACATCACCCAAGGCCTGCGCGCCAAGGTTAGGCGACATTGTCCAAGGCCTGCGCACTGTGGCCAGACAATGTTGGCCAAGGCTTGGACACATCGATCGTGAATTGTGTGCATCGACCAACCGACATCGTTTGTGGCCTATGCAAATCAGACAAGCAATGTCTTCCGAGGCGAGGCAACATTGTACATGGCCAATGCGCATCTGACAAGTGACTTCAGTCGAGGTCAAGACGACAACATGCGTACGCCCATGTTATACAAAAATAAAAAAACGGTGGAACACCCTTCATGCATCAAAACACGTTGAGAAGCGTTTAATAGTACTTTATTATTTTTTGACATTTATTATTATTTTTCATTTATTCTTATGTCATAATATTTTTTACATCGCATTTTAAAAAACTTAAATAAACTCAATGGTTTGATTTAAGGCTAATATATTTATTAGTAATTTTTTTGTTTTAATTTTATATTATTTTTTTTACATATTTTTCCTATTTTAAAATAATTTTTTATTAATTTTTCAGAATTTTTCTGGAAATATTTAAAATTTTAAAAAATAAGAACTAGTATTATATATATATATATATAAGTCATTTGTGCAAGCTAATGTGTGTTTGTACCTTAGACTGCATTGAGGGTATGGGGGCTGGCAAAAGCTCTATCTTTGATACGCCCGTGGGATGTCGTCTCCTTGATTGAACTAGGCAGCGTGCACCTCTGGCGTGCTTCGACATCTTTGTGCTCTGGAATCTAGGTCGTGGATTCCCCTTTCGACCAGTCTTGAATGACAGACCAAGGAGTTTGACATATGTGCAAGTCAACGAGCGAGTAAAACTGTAAGCCATAAGGAAGCTGACTGGTTGAATCCCCTTGAGGGGTTCATCGCTGACCGAACTTCATCTTCTAAGAAGGGTTCATGTGTGAGCATACCTGTCGGGACACAACTGATGGAGAACAATGCCTAAGCGGGGAGAAGCCAGAGCAAACTCTAGTGGAGTCCCAAACTGATAGTGACGTGCAAATTCTTCATCTGACTTGGGTATAGGGGCGAAAAACTAATCAAACCATCTGTTAGATGGTTCCCTCTGGTGTTGCCCTTAGGGTAGCTAGAGATTGCGTGTGAGTTTTACCAAGTAAAGCTAATGATTAGAGGCCTTGGGGTTCAATACACTTGACCTGTTTTGCAAATTAAAGTAGGTCTGATGATACGCCAAAGAGATCTAAGCCAAGATAACTATTAAATTCTTGCCTAACGATCCTTTAGACATTTAGAATTCCGAGTTAGAGGTGTTATAAAGGTTACCACTTAGATAACAGGCTTGTGGAAGTGAAGCGTTCACAGCGACGTTGCTTCTGATCCTTTTTTGGCGTCTCTTCCTATCACTGTGAAGTAGAATTTACAATGTGTTGGATTGTTCATCCACATATAGCAATTCACATTTGTATAAGTGGAAACGTTGATTCACTTGATTGGTCATCGCACTTGGTTGGAAAGCTAGTGGTTCGAAGCTATCGTGTGCTGGATTATTACCGAACACCACTAAGTCAGAATCTGAGCTAGAATCGATGCATACACCCACCACTCGCTTTCCAACCCGCAGTAGGGGCATATGGCCCCAAATGGACGTGTCGTTGGCTAAGTCGTCTCAACGGAACCATCGTAGTGACAACCCTGATATACAATTTCCATCGAGTGGTGGGTAGATTCCTTTGCAGATGACTTAAATACGTGACAGGGTATTGTTAGTGGTAGAGTGTCCTTGCGGATCCACTGGGAATCAGCCCTCTATCACTCCGATTCGTCCCCCCACATAAAATCCAATCAATTGTTTCTTTTTGAAAGGGAGGCTTATGTATTTCTTATTTCCTATGAAGGAATGAAACCAGTAAGTGTTGAAAAATGAGTAGCAAGAATAACAACAAACAAGAAAACTATTACTTTACCACCAAGTGTTGAACTATATGTTCTATGCCGACTAATAAGTTGTCCAATAATGATGTCGCATTGTGAGGTTACAATGATGTTGGGTTCGTTTCTCTTGTCTATTGACAGGTTACAGGCCCAATAACGTTGTCACTATCATATGTTTATCGGGATATCGAGTGACATCCTATAGCGAAGTTAAATATCGAGAGGCATATGAGTCTACGTAGCAAGTGTGTCACACGTGAGGTCTAGCAACATTGGTTAAAGTTTATGCGTATCGAACATGCAACCTTGATTGAGGCCAGTAGGTTTTAGCAAAGGCATGCACGCATCGAACATGCGACGTGGGCTGAGGCCAGATGGCATCAGCCTAGGCCCACGCACATCGACTAGGTGACATCTGTTAAAGTTTGCGCACATTAGACATGCGACGTCTCGTGAGGCTAGGAGACATCATGTAAGGCCTGCACGTATAGGACATGCGACGTTGCCCAAGGACAGGTGGCATCAGCCAAGGCCTTCACCTAACGGACAGGCGACGTCAGGTGAAACCAGACAACGTCATCTATGGCCTACATGCATTAGACAACCGACATCGGCCTAAGCCAGGTAGCATTGGCCAAGGCATGCACACATCAGAAAGGTGATGTCAGATGAGGCCATGCGACATCAGTCAAAGCTTGCCAGCATCGTACAAGAAATATCAATCAAGGCCAGACAGAACCAGCAAAGACCGACGCGTATTAGACATGCGACATTGGCCGAGGACATGCGGCATCAGCCAAGACCTGGGTTCATTAGCCATGCAACGTCGGTTGTAGCCAGGAAACATAAACCAAGGGTTGCACATCAGACATGTTACATTAACCGAGGTATGCACGCATCATACAGGTGATATAGGATGTGATCGATGCACGAAGAGCCAAGACCTATGCAATGTTGTCAGGAGACATCATCAAAAGACTGCATTCATTGGCTTTTCGACGTTGGATGAGGCCAGGTGAAATAGGCATAGCCTTCACACATTGAACTGGTGATGTCGACCGAGGACATGCGGCATTGGCCAAGGCCTTCACGCATAGAACATGCGAAGTCAGACGAGGCCTTGTGACATTTACAAAGGCCTTCATGCCAAGGCTTTGTGACGTTGGCCAAGGCTAGGTGACATCGCCAAAGGCAAGCATACCGACTTTAGGTGAAAATGTGCAAGGCATGTGCGGCGAGGCCATACAACATCAGTTGAGTCTAGGAGATATCGTTTGTGGACTGCACGTATTTTCCAGCCTAATCATATGTGGCATGCGCGCGTCAGACATGCAACATCTGCAGAGACTAGGTGACATCATCTGCGGACTACGCGCATTCCGAGGTCAGGACCACAACATACGAATGCCTATGCTGTACAAAAATCAAAAGAGAAACACCCTTCATGCATTAAAACATCACATATTCGGGTATATCTATCTAATTTCCATCATTATTTCTCAGGCTTCCGCCCCACGTGATTCATTCGTAATTATTTTCACTACTTTTATGATTCATATGATATTTAAACATCTTTTATTTGTACAAATATGTTCTCTTTAATTAGTACCTCATGTTGAGAAGTGTTTTATAGTTCGCTCCTTTTTTTACAACATTTATTATTATTAATTTAATTTATTTTTTATATTTTAATATTATTTACGTCACATTTTAAAATTAAAAATATTCTCAATTGTTTTATTTAAGTTTACTACCTTGATTTGTAATTCTTTTGTGTTAATTTTATATTCTTTTTACATATTTTTCTTATTTTGTATTAATTATTTTTCAGAATATTTCTGAAAAAATTAAAAATTAAAAAAATTGTTAAAAACTATAATTTAATATATAGATAAGTCATTTGTGCAAGCTAATGTGTGTTTTACCTTAGCGTGGATTGGGGGAGGCCAAAGCTTGCGTTCTTGATACGCCTGTTGAACGCCATCTCCTTGATTGTGGTAGGCACCGCCCGCCTCTATTGTGGTTCGGACATGTGACATCAACCAAGGCATGCATGCATCAGACAGGCAATGTTAGCCGATTTCAGGTGACATCAACCAAGAATTTATCGCATTGGCCTTGGCTTGCTTTCATTAAACATGTGACATCGGTTGAGGCCAGGCAACATCATCCAAGTACTGCATGCATCGGACAAGCAACGTCAGTCGAGGGCTGGTGTTATTAGACAAGGCTTGCATATATCATATACGAGAAGTTGGATGAGGTCTGCGCAATGTGGGCAAGGTATCCACGCAGAGGCGAGGTGAACTCGGCCAAGTCTTGTGGGCATTGGATTAAGTGATGTTAGACAAGGCCAGGCGAAATCGGCCAAGGAATGCCCGTATTGGACAGTTGATGTCGGACGAGGTAAGGCGGCATCGGCCAATGCCAACACGCATCAGATAGGCGACGTCAGACGAGGTCAGGTGACATCGGCCAAGGCCTGCGCCCAAGGCCAAGCGATGTCGGGCGAGGCTAGGTGACATCATCCAAGGCCTGCACACCGATTTTATATGACATCATCCAAGGCCTGCACGACGAGGCTATTCAAGGTCGGCTGAGGCTAGGAAACATTGACTGCTGCCTGCGCACATCAACCAGCTTACATCATATTTGGCCTATGCGCATCGGTCAGTTGAGGCAAGGCGACATTGTCCAAGGCCTCCATGAATTAGAAAGGTGATGTCGGCTGAAGGCAGGTGGAATTAGACAAGGCTTACGCGTATCAAAGAAGCGATGTTAGATGAGGCCAGGTGACATCTGCCAATGCTTGACCACCAAGGCGAGGTGATGTCGGCCGATCAACATCAGCCAAAGACTGCGCACATCAGCCAGGTTAAGTTGACCAAGGCCAAGTGGCATTAGCCAAGGCCTGTGTGTATTGAATATGCGATAACTACTTAGGACATGCAGCATGTGCTAAGGCCTATGCGCATCAGCCAAGCAACATCGACCAAGCCATTCATGCATCGGGTAGGAAACATTGGCCTAGGCCAAGCGACATTAACCAAGGCATGCGTGCATCAAAAATGAGATATTGGACTAGGCCAGGTGACATCAGCAAAAGCCACGGACGTCTCAACAAATGTTGGTGCAAACTCAATTCTCTTTGCTGTCGCGGATAAAACCATTCATGCGGTTGTACTACCATTGAGTGTTGAAAAATAAGTATCGAGAATAACATTGTACATGAAAAGTTTTAGTGTACCACTAAGTGTTGAACTATATGTTTTATGCTGACCAATAAGTTGTCCAATAATGAAGTCAATTGCGAGGTATCCATGACGTTAAGTTCATTTCCATATCTAATAACATGTCAAGTGCACAAAACAAATGTCGCTATAAGGAGTTTTTTGGGATTTCGGGTGTGATCCTACAACTAAGTAAATTATTAAGAGGCATACTTGGTCTATCTTGAAAGCACAGGTGTCCAACAAGAGACCTGGCGACGTCGGCCAAGGCGTGTGCGTATCGACTATGCGACATCAGATGATGCCAGGCGGCAGCAGTGAATGGCTACGTGCTTCAAACAAGCGACGCTGGCTGAGGCCAAGTGGCTTCAGCCAAGGACTGTACGTAATGGCCATGCAACATCCGCCAAGACTTGCACGCATCAGACAAGTGACGTTGATTGAGGCTTTTGCATATCGGACAAGCATCGTTGGATGAGGACTACACGCTTAGGACCTACAATATCGTCGTAGGCCTACGCATATTGACAAGGCAATGTCGGATGAGTCCAGACGACATTGGGGAAGTCCTATGCATATCAGACAGTCAATGTCAGCCGTGGCTAGGTGACATCGACCAAAGCAAGCGTACAATGGATAGGCGACGTTGGACGAGGCCAGATGACTTTTACCAAGGCTTGATCTCCAAGGCAAGGCAATGTTAGGCGAGGAAAAATGACATCATCAAAATCCATCACGCTGAGGTAATGTGAAATCGTCTAAGGCCTGCATGATGAGGCCAGGAGACATCCTGTGCACATCTACCAGCAGACATCATCTTTGGCCTATGAACATCGGTCAGCCTAGGACAGGCGACATCGGCCATGTCATGCATGCATCAGAGAGGTGACGACGGCTGGAGCCAAGTGGAATTAGTTAAGGCATGCCCGCAATGGACAAGCGATGTTAAACGAGGCCAGGTGACATCTGCCAAGTTCTAACAACCAAGGCTAGGGGATATCAGCCGAGGGCAGAAAACATCAGCAAAGGCCTGCGGGCGTCAGCTTGGTTAAGTTTTCCGAGGCCAAGCGACATTAGAAAAGGCCTGCATGCATTGAACATGTGACATTGGCCGAGGACAGACAATATGTTCTAAGGCCTGTGCGTATCAACTAGGAAACATCGACCAAGGCCTTCATGAATTGGACAAGTAACGTTGGCCGAGTCCAGGTATTATTAGCCCAGCCATGTGTGGATTGTATAGGAGACGCCGGACTAGACCAGGTGACATCAGCCAAGGTCTGCGCACTGAGGCCAAGTCGAAGGACGTCGCAAGAAATGTTGGTTGAAACTCAACTCTTGTTGTTGTCGCGGCTACAACCTTTCATGCGGTCGGACTCCCATTAAGTGTTGAAAAGTAAGTAACGAGATTAACATTTTACATGAAAAGTATTACATTGCCACTAGTATTTGAACTATATGTTCAATGCCGACCAATAAGTTATCCAATAATGAAGTCGCATTGCGAGGTCTCCGTGACATTATGTTCATTTCTCATGTCTAATAACATGTTAAGGGCACAATAAAAATGTCGCAATCAAAAGTTTTTTGGGATTTCGGGTATAATCCTATAACGAAGTAACATATTGAGAGGCATACATGTCTTTGTTGGAAGCACGGACGTCCCACGCGAGACCTGGCAACATAGCCCAAGGCCTATATGCATCAAACATGCGACATCGGATGACTCCAGGATGCATCAGCAAAGGCCTGTGATCTTCAAATAGGTGACGCTGGCAAGGGCCAAGTGGCATCAACCAAGGCATTCGAGCATCAGACATGAAAAATGGGATGAGGCCAGGTGATATCGGCCAAGGCCTACACGCATCAAACTTATGACATCAGTTGAGGCCAGGCGGCATTAGCCAAGGCCTACAAGCTTTAGACATGCGACATTGGTCGAGGCCAAGCGGCATAAGCCATGACCTATGTGCATCGTCCAAGCGATATCGACCACGACTTGCACGCATTAGACATGCAACGTAGACTGGGCCCAGGCAACATTAGCCAATGTCTGCACATATAAGACATGCAATGTTGGCCAAGGACATGCAACATCACCCAAGGCTTGCACACATCAACCATATGACATTGTATGGGGAGAGGCTACATCGGCCAAGGCCTACATGGATTAGACAAGTGATATCCGCTAAGGCTAGGCAGCAATAGCCAAGGCCTGCGTATCGTACACGTGATGTCGTATGAGGTCAAGCAACATCTACCAACGCCACCACACCGAGGTGACACAACATCAGACGAGTATTGGCAACATTAGATAAGGCTTGCGCACATCGGGGAGGCAACGTTGACCGAGGCATGGCGGCATCAACCAAGGACTATGTGCATTGAATATGCGACGTTGGTCGAGGACAGGCGACTTCAGTGAAGGCATGTGCATCGGCCAGGCAATGACAACATAGGATAGGCCGTATCAGTCAAGGCCTTTGTGCATTACCCATGGGACATTGATCTAGGCAAAGCAGTATTTGCTAACGCCTAAACACATCGAACACCCAACGTCGTACGAGGCTTGCGTGTTAAGGTGAGGTGATATCGGCAAAGGGTTGCACCCATTAGCTAGGCGATATTGGATGCGGCCAAGTGAAATATGCCAAGGCTTGCATGCATTAGATGAGCGACATCGGTTGAGGCAATGTAGCATGGGTGGAGGCTTGTGCGAATAGGCAAGACGACCTCAAACGAGGGACGGTGACATCAACAAAGGCTACGTCCAAGGCCATGCAACATCATCTAAGTCTTTGAGACATCGTTCAAGACCTTCATGCCTACATCAGGTGACATCCTCAAAGGCCAGCACAACAAGGCCGGAGAATGTCAGTTGAGATTAGGAGACATCAGCTATGGCCTACACGCATCGGCCAGCTGATATCTCTTGTGGTTGGCGCGCATCGGTAAGTTGAGTCTAGGTGAATTCGTCTGTGTCCCGCGCATCAGATAGGTGACGTTTGTAATGGTCAAAAAGACAACATGTGGATTCCTATACCAAGGCTTGCACACTAAGGTGTCGCAACGTCGGACAAGTACTGGCAACATCAATAAATACTTGCATGTATCAGACAAGCGACTTCGATCGAGGCGAGGAAGCTTCAACCAATGTCTATGTTTATCAAATATGCGAAGTTGTCCGAGGAAAATCAGCATTAGCCAAGGCCTGCGTACTAGCCAGGCAATGACGGCATAGGTCAAGTGGCATTGGCCAAGTCCTCTGTGCATCGGTTATGGGATGTCGGTCGAGGCCAGGCGGTATTTGCTAAGACCTACGTTCATAGAACTCTCAATGTAAAACGAGTCCTGCACATCAAAGCCAGACGATATTAGAAATGGCTTGCGCATAATGTCTAGGCAACTTTGGATGAGGCCAAGTGACATAAGCCAAGGCTTGCGCGCATAGGACCGAAGGCATCGGTTGAGACAATGTAGCATCGGTCGAGGCATATGTGCATAGGAAAGGGGACGTTGGACAAGGGAAAGTGACATCGACAAAGGCCTATGTCCAAGGCTAGGCAACATCGGCAGAGGCCAGGCGACATCATCCAAGGCATGCATGCCTAGCTCAGGTGACATCCTCAAAGGCCAGCACGACAAGGCCAAATAATGTTAGTCGAGGCCAGGAGACATCAGTCGTGGCCTACATGCATTGGCAAGCCGATATCTTTAATCACCGACACACATCAGTAAGCCGAAGCTAGTTGACATTGTCCATGGCCTGCACATCAAACAGGTGAAGCTTGTCAAGGTCAAAATGATAACATTCGCATGCCTATGCCATAAAAGAATCAAAAGTGTGTGAAACACCCTCTATGCATAAAAACGTCACATATTCTAGTATATCAATTTGTTTTACTTCATCCATCCTCAACGCTTCCACCCCACATGATTTATTCATACCGATTCTCATAAGTTTACAATTGATATGTATTTAATAGGTGGCATCGGACATGGCCTACGCACACAGTGCGAAGGCCTGTGCGCCGTTGTCGCATCCCAAACTCAAGGGGCACAACTTGCTCTTAATGCCAAAACACAAGCCCGGGCTGACCCTGCTGAACCATTTGCTACTAGCGCATGGCAGCCACACGCAATCAAGAAAACAAATAAGTATATCTCGGCTCAAAATTAGGCCCTCGGCCGGCAAGGTTCCTGTCAACAGATCTATAAAAGCAACAGCTACACCCAAGAGTTCATATAAAGAAATAGCCAAATAGCACAGAAGTCCTGATTGGGCCGTCGAGGCCACCATGATCTGTATACAAAAACTGAAAGCAGGTATATATCAAGAAAAACATCAAACATCTAACAAGCTTCAGCAAACCAACAAACTAGGACAGCATGGCCATAACGTAGCTATACACCTCATACACTAGTCTGCATGCCTCTAAGAGTGGTAAGGATAGGAGGGACAGGGCCCCAGCCTACCCATGAAATTATATACAACAAAAGCTAACAAACCTCCCAAATCTGGCATCTCCAAAGGAAAGGGGCTAGCCAACCAGATAGAAGTCAATTCTGTTGTTGAGGAGGTCTACTAGGTCGTTTGTCGAGACCTGCATGCATGAATGCAGTGCCCCTAGGCAATGGGGCGTTAGTACAAAATAATGTACAAAGTATGAAAGGCTATAGACTAAATGAGAAAGTATCTTAATATACCAAAAGCAATCAGGTAAGGAAATCAAAGTTTAGATAAGCATGCTAACCCACTACTGAATCTAAAAATATAAACAAATGATCAAACAACAACCTAACCAAGCCCCCATAAGCTCGGCAGGTACAAACAATACACCACCTACCTAGGCCCCCATAAGCCCATAAGTTGCCAAATCAACCTACATACCCCTATCGGTAGCCCCTTGTCTTTGTAAGAAGTCACAAAGCCCTTTTTGGCAATGATATAGCCCCGTAGGCAGCGCATAGCCCTCTTAGGCGACATCATAGCTCTGTGGGCTGCACATAGCCCTTTTTAGCATCAACATATCCTCTATGTAACACATAGCCCTCTTTGGCGTCAAAGTAACCCCGTAGGCAACACATAACACTCTTTGGCATCAATATGTCCCCGTGGGTAACACATAGCCCTCTTAGGCAGTAACATAGTTCTCTTAGGCATAGATCACATTTCTGCAGCTAACCACAATAGGCCCAAGGCAACAATACCAATACAATAGGCTAAAAGCGAGCAATTTAGCTATAAGCAACCTATACGAATAGCCTCTAAGTCGTGTCCAACATAGGGACGCTACTAACTGGAATAGAATCCCGTCCTAGGGAAGATTATATCCACTCGAGCAGCCAAAAATCAACACTAATGGCTACAAGTATAATAACGATAACAACCCAATTACATTGCTCCTAAGCTTTAAGAAAACATGTCGTAAGAAGGGAATAGCCTTAACATACCTTTTAGCTTAATTCACGTGGCCTAACGACTTTTACCCACAGCCCCCCTCGCTACTACAACAAGGAAGGACCATAATCAACAAACGAAAGTAGAAGATACCACGATTATCCGATAAAAGATATGTATTTCCGTCGCAAATTTCTATTTGTGGCTTATCAAAACTAGTGTCTATGAAAGAAGGGTCTTACCTTGATCTTAAGTTCGTAATACACCTCAAAACCTTAAAGTATGTCCAAACCCCTGCTGTCCCAACACCAAAGTATGATATACTACGAAATCAATAAAATAAATTATACCATGATGACAAGTTGAACGCGTAGACCAACTTTTGTCATGGACTTAAGTCGAGAAAATATATAATTTGGTTGAACCTAGAAGTGGATTTTCTAAGTTTTCTTGTTATTCAGTGAAAAAAATAAAAGAAGAAAAGTCGAAGAAGAAGATATATAAAGAGTTCCACCGACCTAGGGGACGCACCTCACGTGCCTGCTTGTGTAGTCCCATAAATCTTTATAGATTGGGAGAAAACCTCCTAGATATTCGACCAAAATTTCATAGAAATCTTTAAAAAGGAACTTACGATAAATTTCGCCAACTTTTATTTTGCGACTTACCTGACTTCAAAATTCAGATACAACCCTTGGACACTTGAAATATTACATACCATATCATTCTTAATTTATTACTCACCATCTTTGTCTTTCCACAAAGGTACGAGTTAATTTAGACATTTCGAAAAGTCGGCGTGTTACATCCTTCCCCCCTTAGAAACATTAGTCCTTGAATGAAAAATTTGAGTCACGCGTTTAAGTCCTTAGGAGTTGCTAAAATTTAGGCAGAGTATCCTTTGTAAATGAGACTATCCAGGAACCTGAAACATAGAAATTCTAACTTAGGCGTCTCACAGGATGACATAAATAGCTAAGCACTATAGCTCCGCAATAACAGTGAGAGCAAAATACGCCGATAACAACCATAATAATAAGCAACACTATAAAAAATCAGATAGGTATCTTACCTCACTGAACTAATATAAACTTATATGCCATCACCCTAGGTATAAAACAAGTGAGGATATTTGGACGTCATGCCATCCTCAGTTTCCCAGGTCACCTCTTCTCTATTCTTATTTCTCCACAATACTTTAACCGAAGCCACCTCTTTGGTCCTCAATTTACGGACCTGTCAATCTAATATGGCAACTGGAGTTTCCTAGTAGGACAACTCCTCTGTGATCTGAACATCCTCAACTGGGACAACCCGAGAAGGGTCTCCTACGCACATCTGTAGCATCGATACATGGAAAACTGGATGAACAGATTTTAGCCCCGAAGGTAATTCTAAGTCATAAGCCACTCGTCCTACCCTCTGAAGGATCCGGTACGGCCCAATGAATCTTGGATTAAGCTTGCCTTTTTTGCCAAATCTCATAACACCTTTCATAGGTGAGACTTTCAAGAATACCCTGTCATCGACACAAAACTCTATGTCCCTTCGTCGCACATCTGATTATGACTTCTGTCGGCTTTGAGTTGTTAGCAACCTCTCCTGAATGAGCTTAACCTGCTCCACTGTCTGTTGTACTAAGTTGGGTCCAATTAATCCTGATCCACCTACCTCAAACCATCCAATGGGGGATCTACATTTTCACCCATACAAAGCCTCATAAGGTGCCATCCCGATGCTGGAATGATAACTATTATTGTATGCAAACTCAATAAGAGGCAAGTGGTCATCCCAACTTCCCTTGAAGTCTAGCGCGCATGCCCGTAACATATCCTCGAGTGTCAAAATTGTGCGCTCATCCAAGCCATCTGTCTGAGGGTGAAAGGCTGTACTGAGATTAACCTGTGTCCCCAGTCCTTTCTGGAAGGTCTTCCAGAAGTTAGCGGTAAATTTTTTTTCTCTATCAGAGATAATAGATACTGGGACACCGTGTAGCCTAACAATCTCTCTAATATAGATCCCCGCATAGTCTTCGGCTATAAAAGTAGCCCTGACTGGTAAGAAGTGGGCTGATTTTGTTAGTCTATCAACAATTACCCAAATAGAGTCAAACTTACGACCCGATGAAGGTAAACCTATAATAAAATCCATATTAATTGCTTCCCACTTCCACAAAGGAATGGCTATATCCTGGACTAGCCCAACGGTCTTTTGGTGCTCAACCTTCACCTGTTGGCAGTTAGGACACTGTGCCACAAACTCAGCAACGTCCTTCTTCATCCCGTGCCACCAATAGATCTCCTTAATATCATTATACATCTTTGTCGAACCAGGGTGAATAACATAACGGGAATGATTTGCCTCTTCCATAATCTGATGGCGAAGCCCTGCAACATCCGGAATACACATACGACCACTATATCTGAGGACTCAATCTCCTGCTATATCAAATGCTAAAGACTGCTGATCCCGAGCCTTGGCTCTGCGCTTCTCTAAGCTAGGATCCTCCTGTTGTCGTTCTTTTACCTCAACAACTAGGGATGATACGACTGTGACCTGAATTATGAATCCACTATCGTCTGCCTCAAACAATCTGACTCCCAAGCTAGCTAACTAATGAAGCTCTCACGCTAGCTCACGCTTCTCAACACCTAAATAGGATAAACTACCAATAGATCTTCGGCTGAAGGCATCGGCTACCACATTCGCCTTTCCTGGATGATATAAAATATCCACGTCGTAGTCTTTCAGTAACTCAAGCCATCGACCCTGTCGCAGATTTAACTCCTTCTGTCTAAAGATATATTGAAAGCTTTTATGATCTGTGAAGATGTCAACATGAACGCCATATAAATAGTGTCTCCAGTTCTTTAACGCATGCACAACTGCAGCCAACTCTAAATCGTAGGTCAGATATTTCTTATCATGCTTCCTCAACTGCCTTGAAGCATATGCGATAACCTTACCATGTTGCATTAGAACACATCCCAACCCAACACCAGAATCATGACAGTACACCGCATAGCCTTCTGAACCTTGTGGTAATGCTAGAACTGGTGCTGATGTCAACCTATCCTTCAGCTCTTGGAAACTATGCTCGCAAGGCTCAGTCCACTGGAATTTAGCTGTATTTGAGTCAGCTTCGTTAAGGGTGCCGAAAGTGAAGAAAATCCCTCTACAAACCTCCTGCAGTACCCAGCTAACCCAAAGAAACTAGGAACCTCAGTCGGAGTCATGGGTCTAGGCCAAGTCTTTACGACCTCAATCTTTTGTGTATCAACCGTAATACCTGCATCTGATACAATATGGCCTAAGAAAGCTACAGAGGCCAACCAGAACTCACACTTAGAAAATTTTGCATAAAGTTCTCATTCTCAAAGAACCTGAAGGACTGCTCGCAGATGATTTGCATGCTCAGCCTTTGAACGTGAATACACCAAAATATCATCAATAAATACAATTACAAACATGTCTAGATACTGCCTAAATATACTATTCATCGTGTCCATGAACACTGCTGGGGCATTAGTTAATCCAAAAGACATTACCAAGAACTCAAAGTGTCCATATCTGGTTCTAAAAACCATCTTTGGAACATCTTTCTCCCGAACTCGTATCTGGTGGTACCCTGATCTTAAATCAATTTTTGAGAAGCACTCAGCACCTTGTAACTGATCAAACAAGTCATCGATCCTCGGAAGGGGATGTTTATTCTTTATAGTTGCCTTATTCAGTTGTCGGTAATCAATACACATTCTTAGTGAGCCATCTTTCTTCCTCATGAATAACACTGGTGCACCCCATGGTGAAGCACTAGGCCTAATAAAGCCTTTATCCAGCAAGTCTTTTAGTTGACTCTTCAACTCCTTTAGCTCAGCATGAGCCATTCTATAAGGAGGGAGAGATATGGGTTGTGTACCTGGTAGCATATCGATAAAAAAATCAATTTCTCATTCTGGAGGGATACCATGAAACTCATCTGGAAATACATCTAGACACTCATTAACTACCGGAATAGACTGAAGTGTCGGTGGTTCTGCATCTATATCATCAATGCGAACAAGATGATAAATACAACCCTTAGTAATCATCCTCCTCGCCTTAAGATAGGAAATAAACCTACCTTTCGGCGTTGCTGTATCACCTTTCCATTCCCGAACTACCTCTCCTAGAAAGTGGAATCTAACCATCTTTATCCAACACTCAACATTAGCATAATAAGACGCTAACCAGTCCATACCCATACTGACATCGAAATCAACCATCTCTAACTCTACGAGTTCTACAGAGGTCTGACAGTCGATAATTTCTACCGTGTAACCTTGATAGACTCTCCTAGATTGAGAGGGCCATTGTTACCACCTTAGCTCCTATGCGGGCTGAGTTTCGAGAGCATCGGGAGATGATCACTGCACATAGATTAGCATTAGATTCCCTTACAGTGAGAGTAGTGGCGTGTTAGCAGAGTGGGCACTAGTATGAGGATATGACGACCTTGACAGATGATATTACTGGTTTGAGACGTGATGTGGATGAGCTTAAATAAAGGGATCTGTCTATGTTCTTCGGCACGGTGAACCTTCGTGAGGTCCCAAGTTTCGAGTTGTCAGCCATTTCCAAGGTCCCTCTGGCTACTACGATCGGAGATATTGTTGTGGTTAATGAGGATGCTAAGTATGATTCTCTCGAGACTGAGGAGGAGGAGCCTGGTACACTAGATGCAGTACTGTATGATGAGCTGGAGGACCTAGAGGGCGCGATGGTGCAGACAACTTTGGAGGCCTCTTTTCAGGATACATCAATGGTGGGCTCTAGCGGAGCGAAGGATGGAGCAGAGCCGGGCACTGATGCCCAGATTTAGGGAGTCACAGATATGCAGAGTTCACCTCAGGATTAACCTGATCGGGTGATTTTGACTGTCCTTAGTTTTAATTTGAGACTTTTGTTATTTCTTTTACATTGAGGACAATTGTTAGTTTACTTTGGCGGGGTGAGGTATCTTAATACCTGCCTCTTTTGGGCTTTTTTTTTTAGAATGTTTCATTTTTGTGATAGCTTGTTAAGCTTACACTGTGTGATTATGGCTTTTTGGGTTTTAATGTGAATGTTGGTGGGTTTTTTATCCGATTAGTTTTTAATGTGAATGTTGGTTGGTTTTTTATCCAAATTTAAAATGTGAATGTTGGTGGGTTTTTTATCTGATTGGTTTTTAATGTGATTGTTGGTTGGTTTTTTTAATCAAAATTTAAAATTTCACCTCTTGATGTTTGTGGATGTGGCTGTTTTGTTGCGTATTTGAGTATCGGTTGTGATCATTACCGATGACTTAAATAGTGCTCTTGATTGAATGATATGTTTGTGCAATTCCAATGAGGCAAATTTGAGTTGTATAAATCATGTGTGAACTCTTAGCATCTCATTGTGGCTGGCCGGTTGTTGAATTGAATCTTGTGATGATCATTGCACCCGAGCTAAAAAATGTAGAATCTTTATTGATGATTGTGTTGAATGCCATGTGTTATGAGATTGTCTTGACATATGTGCTTGATAATACCTAGAACTTGCCCCGTTAGTCCAATCGACTAATGTAGGCGAATAATAGAGATGATCTTAGGTAAATTTTTTGGAGAGTGAACAAAATTGCTAATATACCTCTTTGTGACTACCTTGTGAGACTCTGAACATAGCTTTGCACCGTTTGAGCCTAAACCTTTCTTTGGATTAAACATGAGCACATTTGACCCCCTTCTTCCCGTCACATTAAACCTTCATAAAGCATTGGTTCGTTTGAATAGCCAACTTAGGCCAAAAGCCTAAGTTGGGGGTGAGGTGAAAAAGGAGGAAAGTCAAAAAGTTTGTGAAAATTTTCCCTTGATGGATTGTGTTTAAAAAGGTGGAACCCCTCCATATAAAAAAACAAGAAGAAAAGAGAGTAAAGTAAAAGAAGAAAAAGATTGAAAAAGAAAGAGAATGTTACAATAAAAAAATTTCAATGGACAAAAGAAATGGGGTATGCAATTAATCATGCGTAAAAGAACATATGGTGGATTATTAAAATAAAAAAGAATGAAAGAAAAGGAGAAAAAGTTAAATGCAGGCCATGCTTCATGAAGGTAGAAGTCACTAAGCCAAAATGATCATACCTTTACCCTTAGCCCCGTTACAAGCCTTGAAAGACCTTTGTGATCTTGATTGAACTTAATATCATGTTGATTGAAAAATATGGGCAAGCCTATGGATAGAATCATGCATGTGTTTATCTTTGAGAATGTGAGGGTTGTTTTTAATTCCATAATTCTGAAAATTTGATGAGCTTTTTGTGAGCATGGAATTATTCTTGATGTGAGGGCATTTGAATACTTTTGCTGATCTTGAATTTGTATTTGAAGCAAGCATTGTGAGCTTGAGTTCTATTTGATGATGGCTAGTCACAGTTTGAAACTTGAAGTGCACAATTGAACATTGAATGAGTAGATTGAACCTCTTGTGTGCATATATGTTGAGTCTTGAGTAGCACTATTTGTAGAAATCTTTGTTGAACTGATTGATCTTTTGTTTTACTTGAGGACAAGCAAATGTTTAATTTGGGGGTGTTGATGAGTCAGGGATTTCGACTGATTTAGGGTTGAATATCTAGAGTTTTAGTGTCCTCCATGCCTGTTGATGCTCTAAACTGATGTTTAAATGCTAACTTGCAGCAATGAAGGCAAAAGAACAAGGCAAGGACATTACCGGGCAAGAAGGAGCGAAAAAGCTGAAATAGTTGAAGAAAATCAAGGTTGATGTTCGCCAAACCCAGTCGCCGAGTAGATCTTCAGCTCGCCTAAAGTTTCGGTAGACCAGCCCTTGGACAAAGACAACTCGACGAGTGAAAGGGTGAATCGGTGAACCATCGATTGTATCGACGAAGGAAGTTCTGATCACCTAAAGATACAGAGGGAAAGTGTGGAAAAGCTAAGTCAAGAAAACGATGAAAGGAAGCACTCGGTGAGTAGCCAAATGGGTCGGTGAAGCTCGACTTAGTCGGCCGAGTGGCTCCGAAACTGAAAATCTGGAAGTGTATAAATGTGATTTTAAATAGAGTGTTTGATAGTTTTTTCGACGAGAGTTCTGGGTTTTGAGAGTTCCTACATTGGGATTTTGATCCTAGCACTTTTAAGTTTTTGAGTAGAGATTTAGGTTTTATTTGTTTTTTATTTCAATTCAAGCATTTTGAAGAGTTGTGGAATGTTACCCAAACTGATGAAAAACATAGTTGGTAACTATTTCTTGCTCTTTAGTATGTGTGGATAAAACCCCTATTCTTGGGGGTGTGATTATGTTATTGAATGCTTCAATTAGCTTATGGGTGTTCGTATTTACTGATTTTACTGTTGATTTGAAGTGGGTTCAATTAGTAGTTAAGTTTTAATTGATGAATTGTAGTTGCAAATGTAATTCTAGACTAGTATTCTAAGCTTTCTTGAGAAAGAGGTTTTAGAGTTAAAACTATTAATTGATGATTATAGTGATTGCGTTATTGTAGACATAGCTTGAGAAAGTGGGTCTAATTTCAATCTTACCAATCTAGTTTGAAAGAGTAGATTAATTGAGGTATTGGGCTGTCTATCTTTATTATGCTTGTCGGGGCTTGTGAGAACTCGCTCGATTCGTGATTGTTATTTGGGAAATGGCTATTGCACCTAAAGCCTAGCCTACCCACTATGATTCAATGACTTTTAGTTAATAATAATCACCAGTATAGTGAAATTGGCATTCAATTGATCACACTCCCAAGGATCCCACGCTACTTGATTACCCCCGCGTGTTTGTGGTTGTTAATTGTTCACTATAATCCCCTTAATTGACATTATTTTTCAAACCCCTCCCATTTACTTTAACTGCATCGAAAATGTCTACTTCTACAATCGATTAGAACACTCTTTTCACTTCTTAATTGAATTCTTTACCGTATCCCTCCCTATGGGATCGACCTCAACTCTTCGTTGGGTTTATACTTGATTGCGACCGCCTACACTTATAATTTGATGAAGTGTAGTTGAGCGTTATCAATTACCCATGTTCCTTTAAGAGCTAAGATGCATATGAATATGAACTATTCCGTGGAATTTAAGCTTAGCACCGAGTGGTCAAGTGGCGATTACCCATGTCGCATAAACTATGTGCCAACATAGGATTGTCTAGACAGACATTAGCTAGTAGATCCAAATAAGCTAGAAGTTCATGGTTCTTACCGTGGAAAGTAGGACAACTCTTTTCGGTGTGGGAGACACTTAATTCCATGATGATAGCTCTCATGGTCTTATATGTCGGTTAAGGCTACTTCAAACAAGCAAGCTATGATGAACTAAAGTTACTTCAAGCATATATTTTTAAGATGATGAGTATGTTCATTGACCATGTTTTATTACACATGTTTTCTAACTCTTTATCTCATGTTTAGCTTGGCCATTGCATCTCATAAAGGTATCTCTCTTTTTAAGTATGTTTTTAAATGTTTTAAGCATGACTATCATACTTAGTACATATTTTGTTCTAATGCATACTCTTGCCTACATTTTCCCAAATATAGGGGCCGACAGTCAGGGTTCCTAGTTTGATGGCTAGAGTTCGTTGGGGAGATTTCCATCTTTGGTGAGCCCTCATGCTTCGAGGACCGGACATTTATTATTTTCAGTGTTTCCTTACTTTCAGTTTTGGAACATGATGTACGGGCTTCACCCAGATTCATTCTTATGTACTAGATGGCTTTGAGACGATGTTTAGATTTCCGCTATGCTTTATGAAACTTTGATATATTGAAACTGTCTTTTAAATCTCTTTATTCTATTTCTTGTATGATGAAAGCTAAGTGGCTTGTATGGGGCCTGTCGAGGTCTTATACGCCATGTTACACCTAGGGGCTACCTTGGATCGTGACAATATATATTTTCACCAAAGAGGATTTAATTGAATTACCCCTTGTACCCTTGTGCCTTAGTCCCGGGCTACACCAACCATTTCATAGATCCTTTTGTATATATATATATATAGAGATAAATATATATTAAATTTCATTATCTTTTCTGCTAGTCCTCACATAAGATTATAAGCCTTTGATTTTAACTAATGATTATTTATGAAAATAAGCGATAAGTTACTAATTCTAACTCCTCTTTCCTTCATAAGTACTTTCTCATTTATTTCCTTTTTCCTTCTCAAATAAAGGTCTCAACTCTCACTAAAATACACAGGTTGTCTGTAAATAATTCTTAAAGAACATAGATATAAGTTTTTAGAAAATATTAATCAAGTAGGAATAAAATATAATTCATACATTTAAGGGAATGAAAATAAATAAAGTGAATGTTCCTTTGGTGAATTTGTGTTGTATCTAAGAAGGAGATCATATTTTTTTTATTGACCAATTGCATGGAATAAATAAATTGTTTATTAGTTACTAACTGTTATCTTTACACAACATTTGGACGTGTTCAGTAAATCATTTTCTCGTGTTTGGTTGGTAAAAAATATGGATAATATTTCTTTAGAAAAACATGCTCCTTGAAAATAAGAAAAATGACTGGTATGAACAAATACAAGTCCCAAAAGTAGAGCAAACAAGTCATCGAAAGGCACAATACTAGCTAACATATATGTATAAGGAGACATGCTAATCCAAGACGTGAAATGCTCACCCTCGAGTTTGGTATCCCAAGCTACAAAAGATGGCACGAATGATCACCGCCGGTAGTTGGTACTAGGACCTGCATCATGAAAATATGCAGAGTGTAATGTAAGTATAAAAACAAAGGTACTCATTAGGCATCATAGGCCAACTGAGCAAGAAAGGTAAAAACAATCTTAAAAGGGAGAATCTAGACACAGACAATGGTCAAAGCAATAATCAAAGAAAGCACACGAGCATACCGAAATTAAATCTTAGTAAAACTAAACTAAACCTAACTGGACCCCATAAGCCTTGAAGGTTCACTCATGTGCAAGTTTAAATAAAACCTAAATGGATACCTATAAGCCTGACAAGTACACATAATAGCTAAGTCTACTAAGAAAAGATTATCATGAATAAAAAACTGGGCTACCAACCCAAATAACCATCATGTCCAGTCAACTCCCAACCCAGCTAGTAAGAGTGACAATAAATGTAAGCCGCCAAGCCAGCCAGTCCACTCCTAACCTAGCAAGCGAGAGTGACCTGGGGGCGTGTCAACTCTGTAGATGATCTAATATATAAAGGTTACCCAGCCAACCAATCCACTCCCAGGGGTGTAAGCCGTCAAGCTAGAAAGAGTAACAAGAGGGAATGTCGACTCTGAAGAGGATCTCAAGTACGCTCCAAGAGACCATTGATCGATGTCCACTAACAAAGGATCACAAAGGCTCCAAGACTGAAATACTCAAATCCCGAGGAATGTAAAACCTTTGGTAATACATTAGAGCCACATAAATAGGGAGAGAAGAAAGAAATCTTAACAAGCTCCACAAGCGTCTAGACTAAGGAATATACTATTAGTCCTATGTTTTTTATTCAACTCTACAGGGACCTAGTCTATCTGAAAAAAAGTCAGAGACATAATAAAACTATAAGGCTCGAGAGTTTTAGGCATCACTAGTTTATCCTAGACTAAGGCAGAACATGCCTGACTAAGCAAGTAATAACATAAGTAATTCACACAACATGCACAACACACATACAACTCGAACTAGCATGGTACCACCTTTGAAATAGCCTCGATCAATCCTAACACATGGTTTATAAGAACAAAATCGAGGAATAACTATGTACACATCCAAAACTAATGGTGACTTAGTAAGCACTATCAACATTGTAGGATTAGAACTCTGAACAGACATCAAACCCAAGCACCAACTCAAGAAAGAGCAATCTTCCTCCAGAAGAGAACTTGGAAGTTTTTGTCGAGACTTCGGCTTTATCACACCGCCTGATAAGATCAAGAAAAAAAGAAAGAAAAGTCTTACCGGAAGAAATCTCAAAAAAGCGATGATTTCACCAAACCCAAGAGAAAGAAATTCAGGACCAAAAGATCTAAAGGTCCCAAATCTGATGTTTGTTGGACATGTGGCAAGACAGGCCATAGAGCTAGCGAATGTCCCTCCAATGCCAAAAAGAAGAAAATAAATCTTCTTAACATTGATGAAGAAACCAAGGGAAAACTCCTTGCTATTCTTGACGAACCCTTCTCTGAAACTTCAGAAACTTCAGATGATTACAGCGATGATGAAGACCTCAATCTTGATTATGAATCAGACAACAGCCAGTCAGGAAAAGACTGCACTTGTACTGAAGCATTTTGTACTTGCAATAGTACACTCCATAATATTTGAGTACTTTCAGATCATTCGAAAGAAGCTTTTTTTGATGTCATCCAACACATTAATGACGATGAGGCTAGAAATTGATTTCTTCTAGAACTCAAAAATCTCGTTCTCAATACGGAAAAACCTAAAACTCGTCCTATTATTGAACCTTTCAGTATGAAGCAAATCATGAACCGTCAAGATAGCCATTCTGAACCTTTTATTTCAGACTTACGCCAAGAAGTCTCTAGTCTCAAAGAAGAGGTTAGAAATATCAAGGCTAGACTTGTCATAGTCGAAACCGATGTTCTCACCAATCAAGTCCCAAAAAAGACTACTCTCCAAGACCTTGAGTCTGAACATGATTCTATTTAGGAAGACGATATTGATTTTCCAATATCAATAATGACCATTTGGTAGAACCTTTGGTTACCAATACAGGTAATATATCTTCCACATCTTCCGCTCCTGGAGTAACGGTAATTACTTCAATTAGACCTCAGAGTCATCATATTCTTGTAAAAATTGTTGTTAATAAACATTTTGTTATTAACAAAGTTGCTTTACTTGACAGCGGTGCAGATGGGAATTGCATTGTAAAAGGTATTGTTCCTACCAAGTATTTACAAAAAAGTACTTCCAAATTATACTCCGCTACAGGAGAACCTTTGAAAATTAACTATAAGCTTTCTAAAGCTCATATTTGTAACAATAGTATTTGTTTAACAAATGATTTTATAATAACTGAAGATATCAATGAAGATATCATCCTTGGCATACCTTTTATCACTCAAATAAAACCATATTTTACTGATTTAAACGGTATTAATACTACTATATTAGGAAAAACTCTTCATTTTCCTTTTGTTAAAACTCTTTCACAAGATGAAAGTAATTTTATTAGAAATAACACGGTTTTCCGTATTAATAACCTTTCACAACATATCACTTTTTTAAAGAATGATATTCGTATCAAGAAAATCGAACAAATTTTAAAAACCCCGGAGATAGTTACTAAGATAGCCAATCTTCGAAATACCTTTGAACAACAAATATGTTCTGATTTTCCTAATGCTTTTTGGGATAGAAAAAGGAACATTATCGATTTACCTTATATCGAAGGATTCAATGAACAGGCCATTTCTACAAAAGCAAGGCCTATTCAAATTAATCACGAAGTAATGGAATTTTGTAAGAAAGAGATTGACACTCTTTTAAAAAGTAAGATTATCAGGGTTTCCAAATCACCTTGGAGTTGTTCTGCTTTCTACGTTAATAGAAATGCAGAAAAAGAAAGACGAGCACCAAGACTGGTAATCAATTACAAACCCCTAAACTCCGTTTTAAAATGGATCAGGTATCCCATACCAAATAAAAGAGATCTTTTGAAAAGAACTTTTAAAGCCAATATATATAGCAAATTTGATATGAAATCAGGTTTTTGGCAAATCCAAATTTCTGAAAAAGACAAGTACAAAACTGCTTTCAATGTCCCGTTTGGACAATATGAATAGAACGTTATGCCTTTTGGGCTCAAGAATGCCCCTTCTGAATTCCAAAACATTATGAATTCCATTTTTAATGATTCTTCTTATATGTCTATAGTCTACATAGATGACGTACTTATTTTTTTCCGAGGACATTGATTCTCATTTTAAACACCTTAACACTTTCTTCAAAATTGTTAAGAAAAATGGCTTGGTTATCAGTGCCAAGAAAATGGCACTCTTTTAGACCACTATCAGGTTTTTAGGTCATGATCTTTACCAAGGTACTTATAAACCTATTTGCAGGGCCATTGAGTTCTCAACCAAATTCCCTAATGAAATTATTGATAAAACCCAACTCCAGAGGTTTTTAGGGAGCCTTAACTATGTAGCTAATTTCATCCCGAAAGTCAGACAAGTTTATGAGCCTTTATACAAAAGACTTAGAAAAAACCCTATTCCTTGCAGTTCAGATCAAACCAAAGCTGTCATAAAAGTCAAAGCTTTAGTCCAAAATAACCCATGCTTAGGAATCCCCAACCCTGATGCCTTCATGATTGTCGAAACTGATGCTTCGGATATAGGTTATGGAGGAATTCTAAAACAAAAAATAGATCTTGAATCTATAGAGCAACTTGTTCGTTTTACATCCGGGATCTGGAATCCTGCACAAAAAAATTATTCAACTGTTAAAAAAGAAGTTTTGTATATTGTGCTCTGTATCACAAAATTTCAAGACGATCTTATTAACAAAGAATTTTTGCTATGAGTAGACTGTAAGTCTGCTAAAGACATCCTACAAAAAGATGTTAAAAATCTTGTTTCAAAACAAATCTTTGCTAGATGGCAAGCTCTACTATCTAGTTTTGATTTTAAAATTAATTTTATTAAAGGAGAAGAAAACTCCCTACCAGATTTTCTAACCCGTGAATTTTTGCAGGGTAAACATGAGGCCATTTAAGCGTATCACTCTTTTCAAAAAGGAAGATCTTCCCAAAGCAAAAATGGCTAGACCATTTCTACTTCCCTCCTTAACTCTAACAAAAGCTGAAATTCAACAAAGGCCAGAAATGCCTTTTCACAATAAATATACGGCTCTAGCCGATTACCCTAAATTACCTTGCCCACAACCACCAAAGGTAATCAGCCTTAGACCAACACTACCTTTTGACAAAGGATCCTCGTCAAACTCCTCCATCCAAACTAAAGAGAGTTACACCATGAAAGCCCCAGAGTCTTTCGCCCAAGCAGTTAACCCACAGTTAACCAAAACCATTCCCCCAGCCCAAAAGAAGAATCTTTTGATTTTATTGTCTCTCAGGTTTTGCCTATTATGGCATTAAACAAAGATTATGGCAACTTTGATATAGGAAACTTAATCAAACCTTGCTATACTGATTCTAATTTTGTGGATACTGACAATCCATTAAAGACAAGAAGGTTCTTTGAAGCTATTCTCATTGATACAGATTCAATTGAAATTGAACATTCCAGGGATGAAAACGACCCCAACATCATCAATTATTCAAGGTTTACAATTAAGAAAATCTTGGATCCATTCGAATGGTTTGCAGACCATTTGCACACTCCTATTGCACTTTCAGTGACACATAGGGCACTAACTTACAATTGGTATGACTATAAGTCAGCATGGATGAACTTTTTATATCTAAGGCCAAGACATACTTGGTTCGTTAAATATAGCCCAAGCATCGTTAAAGCTACCATCTCCAGGTGGTTTTATGAATGGTGGAATTTATTTGGAGGAACTAAAGAAATCCTTCCCCAGCAATTTCTCCAAAGATTTGGTGAATTTCAAATCAAAGAAGAGATCACAACCTTACCAGAACATAATAAATTATGCAAATATTATGTCCAGAAAAGGATATCTTACATCATTACTTGGAACTTTGCTAAAAAAGAATTAGATCGTATCCAGTATTTATGTAAGCAGGTACAAATCAAAGGTTGGGTTCCCAAACAACCTAAAATTCAGAAGGCCAACCAGACTGGTCCAAAACCTAAAATCTCAACCAAAGCAGGATTCAAAGAAAAATTGAGAAAAACATTGGAGAACTTAGAAGATTATGATGAACAACAAATCATGGAAATGATTGAAGCAGCTGCGTCAAGTAGCAGTGAAGACAATGGAGACATGTGCAATCCCCAAGGATTGGCTTTGGCTTACATGGGCCCCAACTATGAATAAGGAAATGACCTATTTGAAAAAGTAGAGCCGAAGCCGGAATTACTTTTTCAAAGTGGCATTCCACTATTCAAAATTGATATCCAATGAGAAGCTAAAAGACAAAACATCTTTATTAAAAGATGTCTCCATTATTTTTCTTTTGAAAAAGAGACTCCGTATTATCTCTACTTTATAAAAGTAGATTCCTTTTATATTGTCAGCAAAATCTGAGCCCTCAATTTGTAAGCCTATGATATAAAGGCATTTAACATTTCTCCTATAAAAGGAGACTCAGATTATGGTTAGAGACATCAGAAAATTTCCAATATTCTGAAAATCTCTCTCTCTCTCTCTCTCTCTCTTTGTAAACAAATAATGTTTGAAGAAACTATGCAATAAAATTTGTAAGTTCTTCTATTACTCCTTTAAAATTTCATACTAAGTTTCCGCGTTTCTTGAGATCCTTCAAATGACCTGAATTTCTTTCTCTTGGGTTTGGTGGAATCATCCCTTTTTCGAGATTTCTTCTGGTAAGACTTTTCTTTCTTTTCTTTCTTGATCTTATCAGGCGGTGTGATAAAGCCGAAGTCTCGACAAAAACTTCCAAGTTTACCACTTAGGTAATTTCAATTTTATTACTCGTCATAATATTAAGACCTGCGAGTCTACTATTGCTATTAATAATTCTTTAGAAATTATTCGTTTGCTCAAAGATAATGATATCCATCGTTATAAAAATATTTATAACTATTTGCATATTGGTTTTGTGCAAGTAGCTGTTAAGCCTCTCTTTAGAAAAGGCCTTGATATTCCTGTTTGTGTCATCCTTAGAGATGGCAGATTTTTGAATTTTGACGACTCATTGTTAGGAGTTTTGCAGAGTAACCTAGCTGATGGGCCAGTTTACTTCAATTGTTATCCTAACTTTTCACTTGACATTAATGATCCTAATGTCATGGATTATTTGACTCTTAATGTCAAAACCAAAAACATGAATTGTAAGGCTAATACTCGCGAAATTGCTATCATCTATCGCGTTTATTATAGGCTTATGAAAACCACTCTTGCCCCTAAGGCACGGATAGAGAGTCTTAAAGGTGAGACTATGCTTATGGAAGCCAACCATGAACATAGTTCTAACTTTGTTCCTCGTCTACTCAAATGGAAAGATATACTCTCCAGTAATGATTGGCGTTTTGAAGCCATAACCCAGCCTTTTGCGTCTCATTCTGAAAGATCTCAGATTGAAAAAGTCGTTCAATTTCCTGATGGGTCAATAGAACT